>RJWH01008510.1:14670-29967 GCA_004363575.1 Solenodon paradoxus
CCCCCCCCCAGCCTCTCGACACTTGTTCTTTGCTCCTCCCGGGTGCCCGGAGCTCTCCCTCGGAGTCCAGCCTTCAAAGCCATCTGCTTTAGGGAACCAGGTCAGTGGCTGTCAAGGGGCTTTGGTGTCAGCCTCTGGGGGTTCTCCCGGAGTTCCCCACCCTTCCCAGGAAGCTGGGGGCATGCATTTCTGAGAAGGGCCTTTTCCAGCCTCCCTGCCTCCTCTGCCTCTTTCATTCTTTTTTTTTTTTAAAGAAAAGTGCAGCAGGAGTGAAGGCGAGCAATCAGGCAGGAAGAGAGGAAGAAGAGGCACTTTACTCAGTGGTGCAGTTTGGTTGTTCCCGCTGTCCCCAGGGCTTGCACCAGGGAACTGGGATGTGTGGGGACTGTGCCACAGTGGACTCCTGCCTCAGCGTCCTCCCAGGTCTGCCTGCCCCCATGCTAGCTGCGCCGGGCCTCTGACCACTCCCAGGTGTACCTGTCCTGGAGCTGCTGCCTCTGCAGGTGGCAGGGCCCAGCTCTGCTCCTGGTAGCTGTCCCTGAACCACACCGCAGGGCCGGCTAGCCTGACCGCACCGTCCCCTGCAGCCGGGGGAGGGGCTTCAGGCACCCACCGCTTCGTTCCATGCGCCCCGGGGCCCCCCTCCAACCAGGCAGCAGCTCACTATCCCAGAGGCAGAGGGGTGCTGAGCAGCTAGGCTGACAGGGCCCACCTTGGTCTTGGCCCAGCCCTGCACCCACTAGCTTGACCTGAGCTCCCATCCCAACCGAGAATCCACCACCGTGAGGGGCCGCAAGTGGCCTCGGGTTGTGTCTCAGTGCGAGCTGTGGCTTCGCCGGGTCTTTGTCAGGAGCAGTACACAGCCACCTCCACGTGTCGCCTCTCTGTGACCACTCCCGTTGGACCGTGGCCTCCTGGTGGCTCAGCCCGAGGCTGCAGGGAGCACCTCTGAGGGCAGAGGGCACCACTGCCCGGGCTGGGTGAGCAGAGCAAGGTGGCCAGGGAGCCCCACGCTGGCCCCAGGGAACCCTCTTCCTCGGGCTGCCTCGGGCAGAGGGCTGCGCCACGTTCTCGGTCTCAGCGATGTGGCTGAGCCTGCAGGACATGGGGCGTCTCGGGCGTCTGACCCCGCAGGCTTGCCGGTACTCTGTGTGCCCGCTGGTCTGAGCAGC
Organism: Solenodon paradoxus; assembly: GCA_004363575.1. NCBI lineage: Eukaryota > Metazoa > Chordata > Mammalia > Eulipotyphla > Solenodontidae > Solenodon > Solenodon paradoxus. Next base: position 15,843 of record RJWH01008510.1, read on the forward strand.
ACTGCCCCCCAGGGGTCTCCAGGGGCCCCACATGTTCCCTCAGTGCCCTTCAGCCCCGAGGCGTCTGTGGCAGGGTGGGTGCGAGAGGAGGCACTGGGTCTTCCTGGGCCCGGGTACTGACCCCCTTTACTGAGTTGACCTTCAGAGTCACCTCTGGTGACGGCGCGCTCTGACGGCATCCAGTTATTTCCTGGTGGTAACAAGCTAGGTGGCTGTGGCCAGGGCTTCGGGGGAGGCAGGTAGGTGGGGTGCAGGGCCCCCAGCCCCCAACTGGGGCAGGAAGTGTGGGCACTGCTGGGGTCGGAGCAGGCAGGAGTGCACCGCGACCTTTCCCTCTGGCCAAACATTCAGGCGAGGAGCTGCCTCTTCCGGTAAGCCCCTTTGCCGGGGCTTCTCCTCAGGTCGCCCTCAGAAGCGTCTCCCATGACCGCCTTTGACAAAGACCTCAGTGGGCGCTGCTTTTCCAGGGGTGGGGCGAGGGGAGACCCCAGACACAGGACATCGCAGGGCCCCTGCTGCCCCTGCAGGAATGAAAAGCAGATCTCCCAGCCTGGTTCCCTGTTGGGTCGGGTCCCGTCGGGGCGAGAGGAGGCCGGCCTGTTTGTCTAGGGGTCCTGGGACTTAGCAGGTCACATAGCCGGGAGCAGAGCGCCCCACACCCTCCCAGCAGGGATGCCAGGTGTGGTTTGGTCGGTGCGGCCTAGGTGCTCGGAGTCAGGGAGAGAGTCCTGGAGGCAGGGCTGCTTGATAGGACAGCCTGGGCAGGGCCTGGACACTGCAGCTCAGGGGTGGGGCTGCAGAGCGGGCAGGCTGTGTTCTGGGCACCACCAGCACCAAGGGGCTGACCAGTCCCCAAGGGGAGGGAAAGTGGGGGGCGAGGAGGGGGGAGGTGAGGGGACCCGGGATCTGAGAGGGGCCACGGACTGCCCAGAGGCGCCCCGTGTGCACAGGGGTCTTGGCTGGACACGGTGGGCATGGGCCGTGCTCCCCTGACACCCTCTGTATGGACAGTCACCTTCAGTGAGCTGTGTCACCCTGGCCTAAATATTTAATAGTGAGAAGCACTTTCTAAACAGAAAAATGGAGCTGGGCCCAGGAGGCCAGAGGGCTGCAGGGGGCAGGCAGAGTAGCCGTCTGCTCCGCACCCCTGCCCAGGCCGCCCCATGTTTGCTCCGGGAGGTCAGGCGGCATGCCCCCACGTGTATGTGAGGTGGGGACAGCCTGGGCCTCCTTTCCTGGAACTCGCCCAGGAGTGACAGTGGAGGGAGGGGCTCTGGGCAGTGGGCAGGGGTCCAGGCCTTCTCAAGCATGGGGTCCTTCTGGACACAAGGCTGGATGTGTGGAGAGGACAGCAGGGGACCTGAGGGGCTCGGGGTGGGGTGCTGCTGGGCCTTGTCTGGACCCAGCTCCGGTTCAGCACCGGGATTGTCTGTGGGGGCTGTTCTGGCACCTGTCTGGGGGGCTGTGAAGGGCCTAGCCCCGGGGCTGGGTCAGGGCCCTTTGTGGGGTCTTACCTCGGCCATCATGAGTGGGGCCAGGCTGCATGCGCTGACCTGAGACTCTGGTACCCTCCACCCACTGGTCCCACTGGGACCAGAGACCCCTCATAGGGTGGGGTCCCTGGCTCTCTTTCTGGCAGACCTTGCTCCTGGGTGGCACCAGCGCCCCAGGGCACCTCCATGACACACCCCTGAGAATGCCACGCTCAGCCTGCCTCCCCGCCAGCTGATTCACTATCAGCAACTCCCACGTGACCCTGCAGGTGCAGGCAGGTCCCCCATTGTATTCACGGTGCATGAGGTGGGCACTGGCTGTCAACAGATACTGACGTGTGGAACCCAGCCTGGAGGTGGGGTCCCTGGGAGCTGCAGAGGCGGTCAGGTCCTTGCCCAGCACCCTTACCTGCAGCGGATGGGGTGTCAGTTGTAGACGGCACACCAGCCCAGCACCGGCTCTTCCCCTGGGCCACGGCGGTGTTGAGTCAGAGCCTGTGCCCCTCATCCCCCGAAGCCAGCCTTCGGTCTGCGTGTTCCCGCCAGCACCCTCCTGCTGACTGTGAGTCTCATGCACAGTTGTGGCCAGGGATGGGGGCTCTGGGGGGTCCAGGGTCCAGCTGGGAGGGCACCCAGCATAGCAAAGGTAGTGCACGAGCATGGCACCTTGAGAGGGCCTGGCAGAGGATGCAGAGCCACGGTGCTAGTGGGGGTGTGCAGGGCGAGGGCACCAGCCTCCAATAAAGGGTGTCTGACCACACACCTCCCTCTGGAGCCCAAGGTGGGTGACCCGCCCAAGGCCATCCGTGGTCCAGAGGAGCCAGAGGGCCATGTGGGGGTTCAGGGCCTGCTAAAGTGGGTTTCAGGGCCCACTGGTCGTGGGGTTCAAGACTGGCTGGGTGGGGGGGATCAAAACACAGGGGTCACCTGATTGGATTTGGGCACCAGGCTCAGGAGAGGAGTGGTGCCCGGCTCTGCCAGCCTCCTCCCTCCAGCTGGTGGTGCCTCTGGCTGAGCTGAGTCAGCCTGCCCTGCCCTGGGGAGGGGACGGTGGTGGGTGTCGGCAGTAAACAAGGGTCTCCCAGTGAGCCATGTGAGGCCGCTGACCAGGCCCTACCTTACTGCAGCAGTCGTTTACGACTGTGACAGTCTTCTGAGAGGCCCGGAGGGGCCTCGTAACATCCCTTCTTCCAGGACGGCTGGCCCACTGGGGCTTCTCACCCCCGCCCAGCGGTGCTCTGGGCCAGAGCCAGCCGAGCCTCCTGAGACCCCAGAGTTTTTCTGGCCTGGGGCTCTGCCTGTGGCTTCTCCCTGGGTGTGGGGGGCGGGGCCAGGGCTCGGCTTGGGGAGGGCGTCCCAGTCCGTGCTCCAGAGGTTGGGCCCGACCCCTGGCAGCCCTGCACCCTGGCTGGACTGGTCAGCTGTGGGGGCCTACTCGGACCTGTTCGCGGGTGCAGGTGCCAGCGGCGAGCTGCGCGGGACCCAGCAGGAGGGTCGCAGTTAGCACAGCCCTGCGCGCCAGTCTCTAGCACCTGCAGGGAAACTGAGCTGCAGGCCCGGGGACAGCTTGCTCACAGGCCTCTGACCGCCAGCGGGACCGGACTGGGCCGGACTGCGGCGGTCCAGCGTGTGATAGTGACTCAGACATCCCCACCCTGGGCGGCGCTGGCTGCGGGTCGGCTGCCTGGTTGGGGGGCACGCTGGGAGGGGCGGGGCCTGGCGGGAGGGGCGGGACCGGGAACTTCGGGACCGCGGATCCCGGCCCAGGTGGCAGGATTCGGCGGCGAGAGGGCTGCGCGGTCGCTGTACCCGCTGCCCAGTCCCCGGGGCGCCTGCCCCCTCACCACACAGCAGGTCTGTGGGGATCGGGTGGGCAGCAACGGAGGGCCGTGGCGGGGAGGAGGGCAGACGGGGCTGCCTCTCTGCCTCTCTGCCTGCTCAGCCCCAGGACGCTGGAGGGCAGGAGTCCCACCTCCGGCAGCGATCCCCAAGATTGGGCCACAGGTTTTGCTTGTGCGTGGGCCTGGGGGTGCACTCGGGTGGTTCTGCCAGGTGCGTGGGGGCACCGCGCAGGGGTGGCACTGCTGAGGCCTGCCCAGAGATGCAGGCCGGGTGGGCAGGAATGACCTGGCGCTGGAGCCCCTGGGAGTCAGCGAGCCTCACTCTCCGGGTGCCAGGAGAGCAGCCGCACCTCCTGCTGCCCCTCCCAGCTCGGGCCTGCCCCCTCACCTGGGGGCGCTCCTCCCAGGGCAGCTGGTCGCCCTCGCCCCTCCATTAGTACCAGCATGTTCTGAGTGCCTGCTGTGTGCCAGCTGAGGGTGGTGAGCTGCGTGCAGCGACACTGGGCTCACCTGGAGGGGCGTCACGGCCCACAGAGGGGTTGGGACAGGTGCAGCCAGGCCGGTGTGGAGGCCTGGGCTGGTGGAGCCCTGTCCTGTCCAGGCTCCTGGAGCCTGGAGGCAGCAGTGTCAGGCCGCACCCGCGTGGGAAGTCTCCGGTCTCATGACCCTCAGCCCTCAGCCCTCAGCGAGCTGGTGCCCCCGTGAGCTTGCAGGATGGGGTGATGTCCTTGTGTGGACGCTGTCTGAGGATCCAGCCTGCCTCCAGGGCCTACTTCTGCTGCTCCTCTCAGGAACTGTGTCCACACTCAAAGGAGGCACCCAGGTCCCCGGCGAGCCCCTCCCTGCTAATGTCACCGTTCCCAATACCACCCTAACCTGTGACATGCCAGGGTGCCCCCGGCCTTGCCCCAGGGGCCGCTAGCTGGTAAGCTTTGTTCAAACTCACCTTGCCTTGGGCCCCCAAGAGCCCGCCCTTAGCTGGGACTGGCAGGAGGGTCCCCAACCAGCCCCATGAAGCAAAGTGGGTGTGAAGTCGCCCTCTAGGCCCTCCCTGGCAACCTGAGCCAGGGCTCTGCCTCCCCCAGACCCCCCGTGGGGGTGTCGCTCCTGGTCGGGGAGCTTTTTGGGTTGTTCTGGGGTCTCTGCCATCCTTGGTGCCCACCCTCAACTCATGCGAAGCCCCCGGGGCCTCCCTGGAGTGTGAGGGCTGGTCTGGCATCCCTCCCCTGCCACCAGTGGGGTGTCTGGGGAGGGAAGGAGGGCATCGGGGACGTACCAGCAGACGTGCAGGCCTGGGCCAGACATGTCACCTCCCTATCCTGTCAAGCTGCGGCCCTGGTGACATTCTAGACTCTGCGGGCAGGGCTGTTCAGGAGCCTGTGGGTGGGGCTGGGTCAGGTCAGGCAGGCTGATGGACCTTCTGCGCTGGGCTGAACTGGGCCCCACACTCTGGCTGGTAGGGGTGTATTCCCTGCAGCTTCAGCCGCCTGGCAGCACGAAGCCCCTTCCTGTCTGCACCCCTGACTGACTTTGCCCGCAGGGCTCTGGCTGAACGCAAAGTGACCCAGAGCAAGAGCCAGCCCGGCAACCTTCATAGCAGCCCCGCTGGCCGCCTCTCTGAGCACCTCATCCTGCACTGTGGGGCCGGCTGCCTGTCCCCAGCTCCCAGCTAGGTGTCAGACCTTGACACCTGCGAGGCCCGCTGGGGCAGATGGGACGGTACCGACTGATTTCAGGGGTCTTTTTGGCCACCAGCCCTCCCAGCACTGTGAGCCCTGCTGGCCGGGGTCTCCCGCCCTGCCCTGCCCGGGTTCGCCTTTTCCAGTAGCTAGGTCCAGAGCCTTTCCAAGACATACTTTGCCTCTTGGCATCTGACACCGCTGCCAGGCCAGGGGAGGAGAGGGGCTAGCTTTACGGGAGCCTGCAGCTTGGTAGGCCCTGCTGCTGAGCCCCACCCGCATGGCCAGGCCCCCTTCCTCACGCCGGCCTGGCGGGTCCCCAGTCCCGCCTCCCGAACCCCGCCCCGTATCGCCACGCCCTTCCCCAGTCCCGTCCCTCTGAACCTTCCCTCCCCCATCCTGGCAGCCCCTCCCCCACATGCCTGAGACCAGAACCAGAGGGATGGGTGCCAAGGGCTTCGCTGGAATTGGGACGTCCAGGGGAGAGCAGGGCTCAGGGTCACTGGGAATAGGTGGGAGAGTCACAGCCAAAGGCAGACTCCCTCCAGGACCGTCCACTCCCTGGGGATAGAGTGTCCCTGAGTCTGGAGCCCGCCTCCTGCTGGCTGGGTGGGGTAGCACGCGTGTCTTTCCACGCGGGCACCCTGGGCAGGCCCCGCAGGTGCAGGAGGGACGGTTGAGTACAATGGAGGTGCCTGGAGTCCCATCTGTGGGAAGGTTTCAACTGGGCTGTGAGGGCTAAACCCTTAAGAACCGGTTAGGCAGCGTTTCCCCAGGGACCTGTCCAATCTGCCTGCCGGTTTCACATACATTAGCGTAGTTCGTCCTCTCCGCCTTCAACCCTCTGCAGACCGAGCAGGCTTCCAATGACGGGTGTGCACTGGTGTGCTTTCTGAAGCGGGCGGACGGGCTGTTAGGGGTGGAGAAGCAGGGCCTCCCACCCCACTCAGCCTCCCCCAGGGTTGGGTGGACTGCCTGCCCAGCGCCCTGAGCCCCCAGCCCCCTGCCTTTCCCCCTTTTGCTCCCATTCTGTCCTGGTTTTTAAAGCACAGGAGCCACGGAGCGAGGGCGAGCAGACAGGCAGGGGGAGAGGGAAGAAGCGTTCATTATCGTATTTGGTTATTCATCTTGGTTGTTCCGGACGTGAACTGGACTGAACCGGGTCCTTGGGGCACGTGTGGACTGAGTCACTGAATGCCCTTACTCTTCTTTCAGTGGGCATTTGAGTCTCCGGGCTCTGGGTGGCAGGAACAGTGTGGGTTGGGACATTTCTGAACTGGCTTTTGGGGATACCCACCTGCACTTCTGCTGCGTACCCCGGCAGGGAGGGGAGCAGAGATTTCCACGAGCCTGTGGGCGGTGTCAGTGAGGACATCCTTGTAGGTGCCAGGCTGTGCCCTGTGACAGTGTCAGCCCACCTGCTGTCCGCTGTGTCCGTTTCAGCCAGTCTTGGGGACACCGCGGACCTCCCTGGCTTCCTGACCTCGTGGTCAGGTAACGGGGCAATGGGGGGTGCAGATGCTCTGGTGCGCCCACTGGCCACCGAGCTGTCCTCAGAGAATCGCTTTTCTGGTGTCTTCTTGCTCATTTTTCTCCTTCCTTCCTTTCTTCCTCTCACCCTCCCTCCCGTCCTCCCCCGTGAAAGTAAGGCCAATGTGTGGCCAGTCCATGCCTGGACTCTTGCTCCCGCAGTGGTAAGTGATGGACAGATGCCGCCCTCAGTCTAATGAGACAGTTTCCCAGCGTCTCCCTCAGGCCGTGCTCTGGTCCGTGGTTAAGAATTGCTGCCCTACCGCGTCATCACTGTTTATCTTTTGGAAGCTTTATTACTCAAACTTCAACTTCCGTGTGCCCTGGTGGAGTAGAGTTTGGGTCGGCTGCCTCAGGCTGGCGCAGTCCGCACCCCCCAGGGTCCTGGGTTCACGACCCGCGGTCAGGGGACCACCAAGATGAACAACTAAATGAAATAAAGCGCATCTCCCTCCTCTCTCTGCCCGCCCATTCGCCTTCAGTCCAGCCTGCATCAGCCTTAAAAAACCAAAACGTTGGCTCTGTAGCTGCATGGACTGATATTCTCTGTGGTGGAGTTGGGGACCCATGATTGTACCCCGTCTGCGAGAACCGCCCACTGAAAAGCCAGCCCTTCTCCCGCGTCCGCTTGCGAGACAGGCCTCGCTGCGTCCTGCGGTGTGGATCTGCAGTTCCCTGGGGACTGAAGACGGTGCTCATGTCTTCTGGTGTCTGGGTCACATCTGCCGGGCGCCCGTCGATGTGTTTGCCCGTTTTTTTTATGGAGCTTTTGTCTTTTCTGTGAACTTGTAACCCACTTAGGAACACACATCCTTGGTCAGGTCTAGGCGCCGCTTTTCATTTTTGAAGAGCGACCAGGAGTATTTGCTCATGATGAAATCAAATTGATCCATTTTCCTTTTATGAGCCACACCTTTCGTGTCCTGACTAAGAACACCCGCTTCCTGCAAGGTGGGCCAGGCTCCTCCAGCTCCTCTGCCAGAGTTGCAGGGCTGTGGGGTCGCGCCGACTCCGTGCTGCTTTAGCTTTGATGTGCGGCGTGACCAGAGGCTCCAGGCTTGCTTTTGTGTGTTTGCTTTCAAATGAAATATCCAGTCATCCCGGCACCAGTGTTGACAGCAAAGATCTTTCTACTGAAATAACTTGGGCTGCTTTGTCCGAAGTCATTTGCCTGTAGAAAGTGCTCCGCAGGCCCTGTGTCCAGAGCATACTGTCATTCCACGGGTCGGAGTGGACCCTAGTGTCGTGCCAGTGTTTTCGAATTTGTGGAGACATCTGTAATCAGCCACATGCCATCTCTTCAGCGATTGAAGGGCTGTGGCATTACCTGTCATTGTGACCGGGCCTCATGGGCGGGTGGTGCAGCGCACCCTGTCCCCTCGGCGAGCCTGCCCTTCACTGAGGACACCGGCATCCCTGTCCGAGCAGGGTGTGTCTTGTTGGGCCCTCAGTGTGTGCTTGTCAGCTGCTGTTTGTAGCCTCTGGCATTAGCTGTCTACAGATTTGGGTGTTTTGATGAATCAATAATCTCATTATGATTTGGTATATATGTCTCTTTTCAAATTTTTTTATTGCATAACTTTTATTCTGCACATTAAAATGAACTCGTATGTGCAGGCGTCCCCGCTCCCCAGATGTATGTCCACAGCGCCTGCCCTCCATCACATCACCAGTGTTCTTCCCCGCTGTCCAGTGGGCCCTGCCACCTGCCCCCGCCTCACATTCCCTACTGGTCACCTCAGTTCTGCTGCAGCAGTCCAGGGGTTAGCTGTGTTTCACCTGTTCCTTTGTTTTGTCTGTTTGCGTTCCACCTGTGACTGAGGTCATCTGGTGTCTGTCTCTTCTGACTTGTCTCACTGAGCATCATCCCTGCTAGTTCCCTCCGTATGGATTCACATGACAGGGTTTCTCTCTTCTCAGGGCTGTGCAGTGTCTGTTGTGTATGAAATGGTACATGTTTCTTTCCTCTTCCTTTTGGCCTGTTTACATCTGTATGTTTATCGTCTCTGTCTGGTAGGCAGTGTACACTCAGATCTTGCCTTTTAATGTGTTCTGACGATCTCTACCATTTGATTAGTGTTGAGTCCGTTTCTATTTCAGGTAAGTGTCAACCCCGCCCTCCTGCCGCCAGCTTCCCATCCCTGCCCTCCATTCCCAGACCCTGTCCATCTTCCTTTCCTTGTTCAGGATGAATTAAATACACGCGCATATGCGTCACTGTCCACTAATGCGCGTGCTGCGTAGAACTTGTGTACATATTCACAAAGAGAGTGAGGACTCTGTCTTATTTCCACTATCGACTTAGGGGCTATGTGTCTTCTTAAATGTCTGTTTTCTGGCTGACTCTCTGTGGCCCTCGGTCACACAGTGCAGACACAACACTCAGTGTCTGATACGAGGTGTCAGCACTGTCCTGCTGACGCCACCGCTGTGCTGGGACTGTCCTGTGACATTGACATGGGTTATTTTGATTTATGCAGTTAAATTTCTTTTTATTTTTTAAGGAAAGATGCATCAGGAATGAAGGGGGGCAGGCAGGCAGGCAGGAAGAGAGAGGAGGAGGCGCTTTGTTTCATTTTTATTTAGTTGTTCACACTGTTGATGCCCCACTGGACTGGGACTAGAACCAGGGGTGTGGCCTGCGCTCCTTCGGACGCAATCAACCCAACCACTGCTCCATCAGGGGCACCTGTATATCTTTTTCTTCGACAGCTCTGCTGAGGTTTACTTTATCTACCATAAGCTTCTCCACTTTGTAAAGATAAAAACCAGTCATTGTTAGCAATTTTATGGAGTGACGCCCACATGACCACCATCCAGTTCTAGAATGTTCCCTCAGCTCATATTCTCATGAGCCCATCCCCACCCCTTCTCCTAGGCAATACTCACTGAATCCTGCTAACACGTGAAACTCCCTAACGTGCTCCCATCTCCCCTCCTTTTTCTCCTGCCACACAAATGTTGGTCTGCGTGTGTGGCCCCGCCGCACGGCATCGGGGCCGGCCCGTGCGGAGCCAGCAGTGCGGCTGCGTGTGGCAGAGTCCTCGAGGCTCAGGGGTCAGCTCACTGGGCGCCTCCTGGAAGTTCTTCCATGCTGCCTGGCAGTTGCTACAGAGACCCTGGGGCCTTCCCGCCTAAAACGGGCAGCCGGGGGGCTTCATGGTGCTGTCTGCCAGCACCATCCACGGGCACCCCAAGGACCCAGCTCACATCGGGCCTGGAGCGTCCAGGAGGAAGGACGACATAAAGTAAATAAGCTGCTGCTCCCTCCGCCCCGTCTACTCAGCGTCATCCCCACTGCACCGCAGGAATAAAAGGAGAGATGTATGCACGCCCCCGCGGGCACTCCCGCCCGCCCCTCCCCTGGCCCGTCCAACCCGGGTCCTGGGCTTCCTTCACCCAGTGCCCTGCCTGCCCGGGCCCCAGGGGTGCAGGAAAATAGAGATGTGGTCTTCGCCTCGGCCTGTTGCTGCCCGGCCAGCATTTCTGTTGTCCTGTGCGTGGAGTCCTGTCTGGCGTCAGCCCTGGTCGGGAAGGGCAGCCAGCGCTTTTCGGAGCGAGGGTCTTGTGCTGCGTTCTCCCGCCACTATCCGCTTCCAGGCCGCTCCGCCTTGTTTCTCTGCGCCCCGTCACTTGAGTGCCGCTGGGCATCACGGGCGCTGCCTTGTCCTCGGTCCTGACACCCGGAGGCCGTGTTGTTGCGTGTTTAGTGCTCTCCTGGCCGAGCCTGGAAGTGTGTCCACTTTGCAGGGCACTGGGCACCCACAGTCCTGCCTCACTGTGGTCCTCCAGCCCCTCCCGCCCCCTCCCAGAGCAGGCCCCGCCCCCGGCCGTCTGCTCACTGACCCCTCTCTCTGCAGTGTCCGGCCGGCAACTGCAGCCCGAGGAGCTGGAGACGGACGCAGAGGAGGCCCCTTCTGTAAGTGAGGGACCCCTTTCCTAACCCTGCCCCACACCCTGGGAGCAGAGCCCAGGCAGAGCGCGCTGACCCTGTCCTCCTGCCAGGTGACGGACGGACCCACAGAGGAGCGCATCAGGCCCCGCCCGCAGGGGTCCTCCCCCGTCTACGAGTGCGCGGCCGAAGGAGGAGTGGGGCCCGGACTCTCGGTGAGCCTGCCGGACCGCGGGCACAGGGAGGGTGCCTGCAGGTTCTGGCCTGATGTGCCCCTCACTCCGGAGGTCACCTGCGTTGGTGTGTGTGGGTGGCGCAGCCGTCCGGACTCACCGAAGGACTGGTCTTCCCCGCCCCCACCGGTCACCTGAGCCCCCAGCCCTCCATCCCCTGGGCTGGGGCAGCAGGGTGACCCCGCCGTCTGTCTTCAGGAGACCAGTCGCAGGCAAGCCCCCTCTGGGAGGCGGAGGTCCTGGTGGAAGCGGGGCTCAGGAGACGCACAGACGTTTTCCAGGATGAGCCACCCTGAGGTGGGTCTGGCATGAGCGGGGCTGGGCAGTCGGCCCCTCCAGGTGGGCGCTGACTGGAGGGAACGGATGACCGGGCTTCGGGAGGGGCACCCCTGTCCTGCTCAGCTGACAAGGGCAGGTTTCTCCAAAGTGAACAGTCTTGGCCAGGCCACCCAGCGCCATCTCCTCCCAATGTGGGACCTGCAGCAGGTGCAGACCTGTGTCTCAGCTGTCCGGTGGGGTCGGACTGCTGCGTGCGGACAGCTCGCCTCCTGCACAATCGGCCCGGCCAGGACTCTGCGGCCGGAAGCCCTGGACCGGCCCCTGCAGGGAGCACACACGGGCTGCAGCCTGGGAAGAGGCTCTGACTGCGGTGCCTGCAGAAACAGTGCTGCATGGCCGCTGAGCCCACTGGACCCAGAGCCTACAGACAGGCTGCTCCCTGGTCCCTGTGGGTGGGTTCGGGGATGAGAGGGGCGAACTCTCTGAGGCCACTGAGCTGGCTTCCTCCAAGATGGAGACCCTGCCATCCAGGCCCGGTGGCTGGCCCGCCCCTTCCTGCGTGGCCTCAGGTGGCCAGGACCCTGGGCCTCCCAGGGAGGAGGCCCCGGCAATGATGTCACAAGGGTCGGGCATGTGCCCACCCACCTAGATGTGTTTCTGTTGCCATCTCTGCAGGAAGTGACAGAGCGGACGCTGACCACCGAGGTGGAGGCTGGAGCCAGTGGCTACAGTGTCGTGGGCGGCGGAGACCAGGGGATCTTTGTCCAGCAAGTGCTCAAGGACTCAGCGGCAGCCAAGCTCTTCAACCTGAGAGAAGGTGCAGCTGTCCTTCCCTGGGGTCCCTGGCAGGAGGGAGGGCAGGACACACCGGGAGCGCATGGTGACCCTCAGGACTTGGGGGCCATGGCTCTGAGGTTGGCTTGCTGTGGACTTCCGGGGTGGCCCCTCGGGGAAGGAGTGGGGAGCTGGGGAGCCCCCTCATGCACGCTGCCCTGTGGGTCCTCTGGCACAGAATGTGGAGACAGGGGACTAAGGCCAAGGCCCCGCTTCTGCTGTCTAGGGGACCAGCTGCTCAGCGCCACCATCTTCTTCGACGACATCAAATATGAAGATGCACTCAAAATCCTTCAGTACTCAGAGCCCTACAAGGTCCAGTTCCAGATCAAGCGGAGACACCCAACCGGACAGGACACGCGCTGGATGTCGAGCGGCGCTCAGCAGGCCCCCGCCGGGGCGGAGCAGGTTAGCCTCTGACCCCAAGCCCCAGGCTCGGCCGGCACCAGCACCGGCACTGCCACATCAATGGCTCTTGTGTTTCAGGCTAGCGACCTTGGAGAGGGCATCACAGACACACCCGTGAGGACGCTGGGAGGGGACGGAGAGGAAGAGCAGCTCCTCTCCCAGCCCGGACAGCGCCAGGGCCGGCGGGCACAGAGGGACAGGCTCTCCTGGCCCAAATTCCCAGCCATAAAGAGCAGGCGCCAGCAGGGGCCCCGGAGGTCACACAGTTCGTCAGAGGCCTATGAGAGGGGCAGTCAGTCGGACCTGTCCCCCGCGGGAGAGCACGTGGAGCCCGGGCTCTCAGGAGAGGAACAGGGGCAGCGGCGGGGCCTCCTGAGCCTGAGGCTGAGGAGGGCGACGGGAAAGGCCCCTGCAGCAGCAGGCCAGCCCAGCAGAGCAGCTGAGGGCAGGATGGGCCTCGTGAGGGCCCCGGAGGAGACAGAGCCCTGGAAGGAGGAAGGGGCAGACGAGGAGGGGCCACCTGCTCTCAGCCTGCACCTGCCCACAGGGCCCGGCCACCCGGGCCAGGGAACTTGGGAAGCAGGGACCAGAGAGGCCTTGAGATGGACAGGGAAGCTGCAGGAGGAGAAAGGCGCCCACGAGAAGGCCAGCAACGTCCCAGATCAGACACAGGACAGGGAGGGTGGCAGAGGGAGGGCGACGGACGTGGACACAAGGAATGCCAGGGTGTCCCTGCAGGACTCACGCGACCAGGGCAGGACACAGAGCTCCCACCAGGATTTCCACATCCAGATCCCCAACTTGAAGTTTCCCAAATTCCGGATTGCCGAGGAGCAGGGGCAGGAGACAGAAGCAGGTAGGGCCCAGAGGCAGGGGGAACTGACGGAGAGGAGGGACCTAGCAGACAGACCAGGGGACAGGCAAGAGGACAGAGACACACACAGAGAGGGAGCCAGGGGCACCGACGGATACCTGGTAAAGGAGAACGACAGAAGAGCAGAGGCAGAAAGACAAGGAAAGGAGGAGGACGGGCAAGACAGGGAAGGGAAGATGAAAACACTGAAATTCAAAATGCCAGAATTCACCTGGTCGACAAGACTAGACGCAAAAACACCAGAATGGAAAGAAGGAAAAGACAAAGGCACAGAGCATATACAGCTCGATGGAAACGGGAAGATGAGAATGCAGAAAGACACAGAGTGGGAATGGAGACACAGTGAAGAAAGGCAGAAAAAATCAAAAGAAACTCAAGAAAAAAGATATGAAAGAAAGAAAGAGGACAGACAAGAGTTACTGCTACAAAATGAGGAGGAGAGCAAAGAAAGCTGGTTCAAAATGCCCAAGTTCAAGATGCCGTCCTTCGGCGTCTCGGCGCCCAGCAAGTCCCTGGAGGCATCGGCGGACGTCGACCTCTCTCTGCCCAAGGTCCAGGCCGACATACAGGCCGGTGGCCTCAGCGTGCAGCCCCCGTCCGCCGAGCTGGACGTGACCGGCGCCCAGCTTTCCGTGAAGACCCCCGAGGTGCACCTGCCCGAGGCTCACTTCCAGGAATCCGCGGTGGGAGCCGGAATCAAGGGCCACCTGCCCAAAGTCAAGACGCCCAGCCTCAAGATGCCCAGGTTGGACATCAAGGCCCCCCACGTGGACATCAAGGGACCCAAGCTGGACCTCAGAGGTCCCAAAGGGGAGCTGAGTGCCCCCGGCGTGGACGTGTCCCTGCCCAGAGTGGAGCTGGACGCCCAAGCGCCGGACCTCAAGCTGGAGGGTGACGCGTCCCTGGGAGACAGGGAGGTGGCCGCGCGCGACAGCAAGTTCAAAATGCCCAAGTTCAAGATGCCGTCCTTCGGCGTCTCGGCGCCCAGCAAGTCCCTGGAGGCATCGGCGGACGTCGACCTCTCTCTGCCCAAGGTCCAGGCCGACATACAGGCCGGTGGCC
>RJWH01008511.1:0-17460 GCA_004363575.1 Solenodon paradoxus
GGGGAGCAGGAGGCCGAGGAGGGGGAGAGCTGGGGGCGCGGCCGTGGTTGGGGGCAGGCGGAGGGCCACACGGCCGAGCTCACCGTCATCCCTGAGTGGTCCCCGGGGCCCCAACAAGACCACAGGTCGCAGACCTGTAACCGTCAGTGATCATGACAACGTCTGAAACGCAGCGCATCACGGGAAACAGACGTCAGACGGGTGCCCGGGGCGCCCCTGCCGTCGCGAGGGCCTGAGGCTAGAGGAGGTGGACGCTGACGACACGTCCCTGGGGCTTCCTCCCCCCCAGGGACGACACTGCCCCAGCCAGGTCTTCGCAACAAGACGCGAACACGCTGTTAGAGCAGGAAAGCTGGTGCGTGTCAGCGGGCGCGGGCCCGACGGCTCCCTGGGGGAGGCTCTCCTTGTGCTGGCTCGTCGGCCCGGCAGTGAGAGAAAGGCCACGTCCCTGCCCTCAGAGCCGCCACCCGGGGAGGGGACACCAATAAGCAAGGCAGGTGCTGTGTTAGACGGAGACAGAGAAGTCTCCATGATATGTGAGAGGTGAGGGGCCAGGGACCTTCCTACAAACAGGGACACGAGCTGGAAGGGACCACTTAGCCCCGGGCTGACAAGGGAGAGGAGGGGTCACCTCTCTGTCCTCCTGCATGTCCTCCCAAACGCTCGCCCTTCGGGGTGGCTGCCCGACCTCAGCGGCCCGTGCACCAGCAGCCTGCGCCGACTTCTTCCTGCCTGCTTAGGGGTCTTCCCGTAACGCCCCTCGGGCAGGATACTGAGCTCCAGGGGGCAGGACCGGGAGTGGCACAGAAGAACGGCCCTGAGGAGTCACGCCCCATCCCACCGTGCACGGCGAAGGGTCTCCTTCCGTGCCCTGGGGTGGAGGCTGCCCCACTGGGCTGACATGAGTCCTTCTCCCAGAGAGCTGTCCACAGTCTAACCTCCAGCAATTCAGGTGACGTGAACGGAATTAGGTGCCAGGATGACTAACATCCTTCTAACAGCGGAAATGTGGACACAGCACACACACACCCACACGAAGGCCTGTGACACCGAGGTCACAATGCGTCCACCAGCCAAAGAACACTGCCGGCTCCGGCAGAGGCAGACGCACGCAGGGACCCGAGTGTCGAGGGAGTGGCCTGCCGGCACCTTGCCTCTGGATCTCTGCTCTCCAGAACTTAGAGGGAAGAAGCGCCTGCTGTCTGCGGCGGTCCCGGGAAACGGATGGGGGACAGACCCTGAGGTGTGGGAACACCTGGGTCACACTGGCCCCTTCGAACCACCTGAATCCTTAACGGCAGAGAACTTCTCTGGCTGAAGTGAGGGAGAAGGGAGGTCAGAGACGTTTGGGGTGTGAGACGGACCCCCATGTCGGTTTTGACGAGGAAGGGGCCACGTGTGAAGGATGTGGCGCCCCAGCAGCTGCAAACTGCCCCCCGCACGGCAACGGGCCACAGCTGGCTCTCAGGACGCAGAGAAGTGTATTCGGACAGAGAAACTGTGTCACATCAATTACACCCCCCTGAGCTTGCCTTTAAATAACCCCCCGCCCTGCTGCTGCCTGGGCTCAGGGAGCGTGGTGGGAAGCGCTGTGCAGAGCACCCGCGCCAGCGCGTCCAGGAAGGGGCGCAGGGTCTGTGGGCCGCCCCGAACAGGGAGCCAGCTGGCCCGGCGACCAGGTCAGGCCAGGAGAGAGAGGCCTCCCTCCACGCCGCGGCCCGTGTCCTAGTCCCGGGCAGGGAGCAGAGCCAGCCGTCCTGTCGACCAAGCCCACCCACGCTAACTGCGCACAGGCCCCCAGGCCCGGCCGGCTGGGGCCTCGCCACTCTTTCATGGCTAAGATCCAGTCCCGCTCAGAGCTTATCAGCTTTTAATGCCGGAAAGATCTGACGCCGTAACTGCCCAGTGTTTCCTGTACACAGGTCATTAGATGCACAATTTGAGTTAATATTCACCCAAGATTTTAAAACTGCTGATATACGTGGGTCAAAAGGATGTCCCTTGAGCATTTGCTGCCTTGAAGACAACAGGAAGTTAAATGGGTCCTGAGATGTCCGGGGCCATTTTGACCCATGCGTTCCTCTCTCCCGGCCTACTTCCTGCAGGGAGGCGACTCCCACGAGCATCTGCGGGGCCACAGCTTCAGACCACAGGTCCCGGCGCCTGCCCCATGGCCTGGTGCCCCTCCCGCCTCCCAGCCTGAGTCTGCTCATCACACGGCGTGGGCAGGGAAGCACGCCAGCTGCTTTGTCGCCACCTTCCCACCCTACAACAGTCCTGGCACACAGTAGGTGCCCGATGTGCTGAGGAAGTGACAGACGAGTTCGGGAAATGCCCACAAACAGACTATGAAATCAGAGACTTGCATAGGGCCTCTGAGGGACAACAGTCCTGCACCCTGTGGGGAGAACCCAGGAGGGCTCCGTGAAGGAGGTGGCCTTTGACGTAGTTGGGAAGGAATCTCAAATGGGGGTTGGCTGGACAGGTGTGTCCATGAAGCTGTCTACAGCACCCATGGGGCAGACACCATGAGATGATGGGGACCCCCAGCCTCCAGGGTCGGTAACACAGGAGACAGCGACTTTCATTAAAGCTGCCGCCAAATGAGCACACAGCACACACATACTTTGGAGGAAAAGCAGGGACCACTGTAGGTGTGACCCGGTGGGCTGCTCGGTCTCCAGCTTCTGAGGCGAGGTGGGGGATGTGGGGTGAAGTCACAGTGAGGGGGTATCCCAGCCACCAAGGAGGGTGCACAGGGCCTGAGGGAAGTGGAAGTGTGGGAAGAGCCAGGGCCGCGCCTTCCATCCCCAGGGCGCAGACCACTGGAAACGGAGAAGGAAGGGCATTCAACGCGCCACCTCTGGCAGCCATTCGCCCCACTGGCAGATGGGGAAACTGAGGCCCTGGTGGGTGGAGCAATCCACCTAGGTGGAGAACTGCTCAGCGCTAGGTTGGAACCCGGCATGTGTCCTGCCTCTCGTGCCCAAGTGGGAAGCCATGTGCTGGGCAGCAGGGAAGGACACATCCCGAGTTCGAGTCTCTGAGCAGCTCACTGGTGTTGGAAGGTGGTGGAGGCTGGCCTGAGGGTAGGCAGTGACCAAGCGGAGTGGCCTCGGGAGGTGGCCAGGCTGGCTGGACCCAGGCACAGTGGAGACTGAAGGCTGCCCAGGAGGAGGGAAGGCCGGGAGGCTCCCCAGGCACCCGCACGATGGAAAGGACATCGGGCCCTGGTCTGCAGGCTGCTTCGCTTCACGTGACAAGCGTGACGTGGGGGTGTCAGGGGTGGGAGGCCCTGGGTGGGAATTTCATCTTTTTAGTGCTTCACACTCCTTTTCCCCATTTTCGTTGCTTGCACATGTTGCCCAGAGGACTTCCCCTCAGAGCTCGTACCAGACCTGATTTCACCAGGGGCCACGCACGACTCACACGGGCCGCCGGGAGGCGGGCTCTGCTGTGCAGAGAGCCCACTGCAGCGTGTCCGCTCCCCAGGGAAACCGAGTGCTTCGTGGTTTGTGCTGCCCCAGCCAGGGAAGGGTCTGCTTTCCCAGCTCCTTCGTCCTTCTAGATTCTTCTTTCTAAGGCTTCTGCCTCTAACAGCACAAACATCACTGGCCGCCCTTGAATGTGGTTAAATATTCACCTTCCCTTAGACCTCTGACCCAGACACTAAAAGCTAACTTGGCAGATTCATCTAAGTAAAGAGAATGCAAGAGGGAAAACGTCGATAATTTTCAGGGTCCAGAGTGAAAGGAAAACACACCCTGTTTTTCTCTGCTGCTGATGGTATCTCGCTGAACAGGCTTTCGCCCTACACTCACGCACAAAGCCGTGAAAGAACCGCACTTCCCTGCCACCATCGACGTCACCTGGAGCCTCCTCTTCTGGTTCCACACACCAGACAGGACGATGTTCTGCCTCGTGGTGTGGCTGGACCTTGATTTGCAAGGTGCTCCAGTCAGCTCCGACCCAGCCCCTGCCCGCAACCTGCAGGCACCCCCGGTCTAGAACCTTCTTTCTCTGGTCAGACAAACGCTGGAGGGCACAGTGTCTGCCGTCACCACTGTCACCTGGTTCTGTGCACCCTGCTGGTCTTCCCTCGTAGGAACATCACTTCCAGTGCTCTGGTTCACGCCACCTGTCTCTTGAGGCCCTGACCTCCAGGAGTCGAGTCTCCGGGCTCGAGTCTCGGGCCTCCAAGAACCACACTCCAGCGAGCGTGCGCCTTCGATAGCTCTGCACAACTGAATTTCAACTGCTCGTCTCTTCCAGAACTCTCCGCCGCTGGCTGTAACAGATTCAGTTTACTTTCATGATTCGAGGGCTACAGCCATAGAATGTCTTCCTTCTGGAAAATACTCTCGACAAGGGAGCTTTTCTCTGGAAAGGGGAGAACAAAGGTCATCCTCTGAACCTCCCTGCACGTTGGTCGGTTTGCTGTGACCCTTGGGGTGCTCTGCCAAACCCCCTGGTGACAGACGCTGTAATGCCTCTCAAAGTGGAAAAACAGGCGCTCGTCACGCCCTGAGACCCACAGCTGCCGTAAACACGCCGGGGACTGCCCAGCTGGTCCCATCGCAATGACCACACACGCCCAGGGTGATCCTATTTAAGCCACAGTTCTAACTTCTCTGAACAATTTTCCTTGTTGACACCGTTGACGTTAACCTCACCCCCGATTCAGAGAGGAAAACAGAAAAGCTGTCAGGCGACATTGACACAGTTCTCAAGCTGCCCCAGAAAGCGAGACTAGTCTAGACTCGACGACGTTTACCGTGGTCCCAGACGGAGGGGACGTGTGCCTCCTCTGCCGGACACATCCACTGGTGCTGCCTGGAATCGCTTGCACACATTCCTCTCGTAACAGAAAACCCACTGAACATGCTGATGGCGAAGAAAACCTGCTTTCAGCCACGGAGAGGGGACGGCCACTTGGCTGTCTGATCCTGCGTTTCCCAGCCGCGCTGCTTCATGGCGGGTTGGCATCTGAATTCTCAAGGAGGCTGACAGGAGCTTCTCAGGATAGTTCAGAAGGGGCAGAGCTGCAGGGCCACCTTGATGATGGGGCCTCTGTGGTCATCTGTCACCCCGGCTGTTTATCACATAACCACAGACTAATTCAGTTACAAATGGCTTCAAGAAAAGGTGGAGCTCCACTCCCCTTATACATGGCCCCTCTGCTCGTTCAACTGTATGAGGATTTCCAGTCGCTCACGTGAAGCTTTATAACCTTCGAGACATCGCTCTCTATCTGCCTTCCTGACTCTCACTGTTCAAAGTGATCCTTTGGCAAAGGTTCACTTACAGTCTCTGATCAGAATAGAAACGCACCCCTGGGCGTGCCTGGGGGGCTGGACAGTCTGCATGCACCCCGAGGGCCCAGCGGCGCATCCCAGGGCCGGCGGGAACCACCAAGATGGACAACTAAATGCAATTAAAGTGAAGCGCTTCTCCCTCCTCTCTTCCTCTGCTCCTTCGTTCCTGCCTGCACCTTCCTTTAAAAAAAAGAAAGGAGACATTGTCTCTCCTCTTCATTAGTCAATCTCTTTGAACAGAGCCAAATGCAAGCAGGCTGATGGGTACTGGTTACAGAATCACTGTTCTCGCCCCTTGCTCCTGTGCAGATCTTATCTCCAGGACCCACGTGTCACCAGGCTCCTTGCTCTGTTAATATCAGCCTTCGTGACTCACAAAGACTTAAACAGACCCCTTTCCTAATGAGTCAGTTGTTTGAATTAGGATCTAGAAGTCTGCAAAGAGCAAGATTTACTTAGATTTCCTTAGATTCCCAGGCTATCCCACACAAACTCTCTTCATGCCTAAGACACCCCACGTGTTGAGAATTACAAGAATCATTTCACAACAGCAACCTCCAGCTTTAAGACATCCGGGTGTGGGAACGACATGAGGAAGGCGTGAGGGCCACCATCTGTCACTCACCCCCTCTGTGGGGAGCTGCATGAGGCCTCAGGGGACCCTCTTGCTCTGGGCGGGTCCTCTGGACCTCTGAGCCCGTCAGTCACCTCAAGCTACAGCTGTGCGTGCGGGCCTGTCCAGAAACGCTTGCCGAGCTCCGTCCTGCTGAGCCCGTTCGCTCGACTCGCGCTCACACGTGCTAGGGCGGAAGGGCCAGCCGGGCAGAAATGAACAAGACACACTCTGCTCTCGGCCCCTTTGGCTCAGTGGGGGTTGTCGCACCATCACCCCAGAAGGAGCTGTCCTGCAGGGCAGCACAGGGAGCATCAGGCGGAGCCAGGCCCCGGCGGGAGGTCTCCCTGCACCTGCATTCCTGCAGACTCTCCGAGGACAGGGTGCGATCTGATCTGCGTTAGCAGTTAGGACAAAGGCAAAACCGCAGGGGATGGCGCATTCCGGGAAACAGGGGCTGCTAGAACACCCTAGGGGACTCAGAGCAACGGAGCAGGTGCCGGAGGGATGGTGAGAAGCAGCAGAGGCCAGCGGGGTTTCTTCCCTGGTTGCCTGGAAGCTTCATGCTATCTCGAGACTCTTCCTGCAGGCCAGCACTTTTGAGCTTCTCACCCCTCAGAGAGGTGGGGCAGGGAGGAGAAAACAGACTGGACCCCCGGCCTGACAGGCCGCACGAAGGGACCAGCTTTTCCTCTAGATTCCCTCCTCTATACTAAGCTGCCTTTCTGTTGCAAATCAATATATTCCAGTACCTTTTCTGGGACTATCTGCTGATCTCAAAACAAATGCTGCTAACTGCAAAAATAACTAGGGAAGACCCAGCAAGGAGTCGCCACTTTGGACCTGTGTCCGCTCCACCAGACACCACGAAACCTCACTACCAGATGCTAAGTAATCCAATATTCTAGGAGCAAAGAGAGGACGCGTCTGCAGACAGTGAGGGAATCAGACCAGCATGTCTCTACCCACAGAGCATGCCCGCTTCACACACGTGTGACCCTTTCTACGAGACGCTCAGCGTTTCCAGGCGACAGAAACACTTGGGAGAAGAGACAAGTCTTTCTAAATAAGACCCACTGAGACCTGTAGGATTTTCGTAATTGGCTCTTGGCTTAAAACTATCTTAACACCATGTGGGAAATGAAAATTCTTTGCCTTATTTTCCCTAACCACATGACAGGGCCTTAGCGGCGAGCAAGCTTGTGGTGTGTAAATAACGAGGCAGAAATAAGAGGCATAGCAAACGTCTCTCCTTTTTTTTTCTTTTCTTTGAAATGTCTACGATACATTTAAAAGATCGTCTCTCTATCAAGACACCGCAAACAAAAACCAAAATCTTCAAATTCAAAAAAAAAAATGACATCAAATAAAAGCAGAAATGATAGAGGCCATGTTCTCGACATCGAGGTAACAAAACTAGGATCAGCGTCGCAAGAAACACTGGCGAGCTGGAAGGCATCCTCGCTGCCATCAAACAGAATGAGTGCAACACACACAGACTTTGAGCAAACAGAGGAGAATCAGGGGTATTTAAACTCTGTGTTCAGTGAAGAAACATTTTAATTACATTTTCTTAGAGATTAAAGAATATGTATTAAAAAAAACACAGGTGGTCAGAGACAGCATGGAGAAAAAGAGCACCAGCTATCAATCTTTAAAGACTGTCCTCCTGATTCTTCATCTTAGGTCAAGAGGGTAATCTTTACATTTCTGTTTTACATGATGGTATTAAGTTGGCCTTATGAGCACATCTGTAACTTGGTTACATAATAATTTTATCTGAGCACAGTGGAAGGTTACATAGATATTTAAAATAATGAAGCAGAAACGCATGTCTACACATGGAAAGATTTTTTGCAACCTAATGAATAAAGCAGATGAAAATGATATAAAGTGAACATGTTTTCTCTCCTCCTCCTCTCATTCCCTCACACGCTCACACAGAACACTGGAAAATCCATGTATGAGTTTGACTGATGTGAGCTAGTAAAAAAGAGTGATCGGATGGTTAGAGAGTAACTTTTATCCTATGTCTAAAAAGTAAGAGGAAAGAGAAAACATTTTTTTCCTGTGGTCAATTAATTTTCTCTTGTGTCAAACTTGTCCAGAATCTGGCTGGATTCACTGCTTGACTTCTCCTGGACAGTGACCACTCAGGCAGGTCCCATCGACCCCCCTGCACACTGTCCCTGTCCTGGTGGCTGATCGATAGCTCTAGAAGCTACTATCTCCACAAGCCATCTGCAGGGTACGTCAAATGAGAATTAAATCCGCCAGGAGCTGGCACGCTGCTCCCACTAGTAGTGTTTGCAACTTAATGTCAAGTAATAATATTCCCACAGTTCTGTTAGCTGGTCTTACACGACATGAACCAGCCTGTCAATGAAATAAAGTTTCTAGTGAAATTGACACAATAACTCTCCTTCTTCAAAGAGTCTGTCCACGTCGATTGTATTTTCAGACACTGAAAATGTATCTCAGGTTGCATCACACAAAGTTATAATTAACCCCAAACTGCTCGTGGAGAAACGTCAGTAAACGAAATCTTCTATTTACCTGTGATGCCAAGGTTGGGCTCCCCGCTCCACCACCGCCTGCAAACTGCTACTTCACAGACGAGCAGATCTTTTAACTTCGGCCTTGGCAGCGTGAAGGCACAGGAGGAAATGATTACGATATGTCCTCTGGATCCTCCCCAACACTCCACCACCTTGGAAGAGGAAAGTCACCGTGACCCGTGCTTCAAAGGCACTGGTGTCAGGGGCCCTCCCCAGAGAGCCCCTGCCCTCCTTGCCTCCCCTTGCCCGGGAACACCCCTCCCAAGCAGCCCCCGGGGAGGAGGGGGCTCCTGGTTTGAGGAGGGGTTACGGAAGGTCCCAGAGCGCCGCGCACCCCTGGACATTAACAACCCCGGGCTTTTCTCAGAAAAAAACCTCGACCTGCGGGCACATCGTCCCTCCTTTAAGCTTAAAAAGTTGGGCGAGGCAAGCACGGACGCGTCGCTGTCCCGCCAGCGAGGGGTGGGCGCGGGGGCAGAGGACCCCGCGCCCTCGGGGCGGCGCGGCGCGGCGCGGCGGGGACCCCGGAGACATGGGCAGCGCACCCGGGCGCCGCTCGGCGGACCTGGGCTGCCGGCCCGGCCTCCTGTGGAAGCGCGCCCCGGGGTCCGCAGCCGGCGGAACGAGCTCCGCGCGGACCTCCCGTCGGACGGCCGGGGCCTCGGGGGCCCAGCCTTGAGGAACGCCCCCGGACGGCGACGCCCTGGGACCGGCGCCCTGGCCCGGCCGCGCGGGGACAGCCCGAGCACCGGAGGGCTGGGGTCCCGGGCCGCGACCTCCGCCCGGCCCCGGGCCCGACAGCCGAGCCCCCGTCGAGCGCGAAGGGACGCCAGCGGGGCGGCCCCTCGGCCAGCCCCGACCAGCCGGCGACCAGCGTCGCGCCCCTCGCCCGGGCCCCGCGCATGCGCCTCCCGGCCCGCCCCTCCCCCGCCGGCCGCTGCGGGGTCCCGGGGAGCGAGGTCCGCCCGCCCGCCCCGGGCACCTGGGGCCGCGCTCCGCCGGTGCCGCTCCGCGGGCGAGCGCCGAGGGAGGCGGCGCCGGGCGGGCAGGCGCTAGCGGCCGCCTCCGCCCCGGCCCGGGCCGCGTCCCCTGCCCATGCCCGGCGCCGCCCCCCGCGCCCGTGCCAGCCGCGCCCCCGCGGCACGCGCCGCCCCTCGGCCCCCGCCCCGCCGGGCCGCGCGGGAGGCCCCGGACGCCCCACCCCCGCGGGGGCCCCGGAGGGACACACCCCCCGGGCGGCGGCGCCCGATTGGCTGCCGGCGGGGGCGGGGCGGGGCCGCTCTTGGCGAATCCTACCCCGTGAGCCGCGGCGGTGGCCACAGTGGGAAACTGAGGCAGGGACGGCTGAGAGCCTGGCAAGGTCGCCCGGTGCGCATGGTCGTGGGCCTGGGCATTCGTGCCCGTGCAGCCGCGAGCACCGGGAGGGGCTGAATTCAGGCGGAGGCCGGCGCCCGGCTGCGGGATGGGCGAGGTTCCCGCCCGCCAGGCCACGCTGGCGAGGCCCCTCTTCCCTGGTGAGCCGGCGCTGCAGGCCTTACTGGGAGCTCCACTCTCAGGGGTGCGCCAGGCGGGGGTTGGGCGGGAGGGACCTTCCCTGGGACCACAGGCTTTAAAAAAGGAGCAGAGGAACTTGAGATGGAAGGAAGCGCCAACAGGTGGCAGCGGTGCCGGGCAGGTGGGAGGGTGAAGGAACAAGGAAGGGCGAAGGGCGAGGGACACCCTGCCATCTCCAGCCTCCGCCCCACCCACCCCGTGCGGCGGGGTGAGGGGCTGACTTGGTGCCCGGCCTCGTAGCTGGGCCTCTGCCAGTGCAGGGGGAGGTCGGGACAGGGCAGCCAATGGCAAGGAGCAGGGGGAAAACTGCAAAGCAGCTTTGTTCGCTGGCGGACACCGGAGCTCCCGAGGCACAGAATGCAAAGCCCCTGGTGCCAGCGCTTCAGGGCGCCCCTCTCTGGGAAGGCAATGTACGCTATGCCGGCCCTCCTCTGCCCTCCTATTCCTGCCACTCTTCTGTGTGCAGCTGCCCATGTCCAGGAGGACCCACACCAGGTAGGACAGGCAGCTCCCAAGGCGAGTGCAGCACCAGACAGAGGCAGGCAAACCTGGCCTTTCCACTGCCCCGGTGGATTGGCCTCAACCTGCGGTGAACTTTGCCCCACCTGCAGACACCCACAGAGCCAGCCCACTTCAGGAGCCCAGCTTGTGTGGCACTGCCGGCCACTGTCAATATTTGTGTTGTTTCGGAGTGCCTCGCTCTCGGGGCGGTGGGCAGGCGGGCAGCAGTGTTATTTCCTTCTGCAGGGGCCACACGGGGCTGGGGTCCTGGGCATCGCAGCCGAGGAAGCCACCAGCACTGCCCGGCTCTTGCCCTCAAGAGCACATCCAAACCCAGTCACCCGACGCACCCCTGACCCCAGGCTGTCAGGACCAGAGCCCAGAGGCAGGCCTGTCGGTTTCTCCTGTCCCCACATGACTGTCACCTGTCCCCACATGACTGTCATAACCAGGCAGGGGCAAGGCCCAGTAAAAATGGTGCCGGATGGGGACAAAGAAGCTGCGGGGCTCACCACAATAGTTGACCAGTCATAGCGGCGGCCACCGACAGACACAGAAATGATATCCTTGGGTTCCTGAGAAAACTTAATTTGCATCCATGTGTCAAAAGGCGTCATTTTGGACCGATGTCTCCTCAGTGTCCCTCGTAGAGGTGAGGGTCTTCCTCATGGGAGTGCCCCGAGGCTTCACACGTGCACACCCAGGGGACTGTGGTCTTTGCTGTGAAGACTTTATCTCAGTCCCCGCCTCAGAGACACTGTCACATAGCATACCCTCTGCCTACCTCCTTACCTCCTTCGGCGTGGACGGAGCGGGCCGTGCGGCACAGCAGAGGCGGCCTCCTGCAGCAGACCCGGCAGAAGTGGACCTGGAAGGACAGATGCCTGCTCCGGAGTCCCTCTCTGGGCCTCGTTGAGCCGTGGAGGCGTGGGGGATGCGTGGGTCCGAGTTCAGAGTTTCCGCTTATTTGCTGCTTATGCTCCAGGTCCCATTTGGGGTTTTCTAACCTGAAAGGGCTTCAGGAGGCTGTTACAGAGAGACCGGGGCACAGAGAGGCCCCCGCTGCGCCAGGTCTCAGTTTCGGAGCCCAGGATAGGGGTGGGTCTGGGGAACCCTTGCCGGCCCACCGAGCCAATCCCAGAGGTAGCAACCTGGGCGCACCACCAGAGCAGAGGGCTGTCCCTGGGCCTCTGAGGAGGGTCCAGAGCTGGGGCGTTCAGAGGAGGGGGAGGAGGGGACCCCCAAAGTCGCAGGGTCGCCCCTCAGGTACTGTCAGCCTTCTGCGTTCAGGCACCGGACACCCGTCTGCAGGCCGGACCCTTCCCGGGGAAGCTGCCCCAGGGCCGGGGGTCAGGCCCAGCTCTGTTTGCCCTGCAGCTTAGGTAAGCGTTTTCTGGAACCAGCCAAGGCCTCCACAGGTCACTGGCTTGCCCTTTGCTGATCTACAGCAGTCCCCATGAGAGGAGCTTGCTTCCAGCGTGTGGTCAGCTGGGCAGCAGCCTCTGGTGAAGCGCCCCTCAGGTCAGGTGGGGGAAGCCAGCTAGCGGGGGCAGGGGCCCGAGAAAGGTGGCATTCACTGCGGGTGGCCCACAGCGGCTCATCACGGGCACGTGAACAGGGCCGTCCCCACAGTGACTGCAAGGCCTCGGGAAACCAGTCACGAAGTCTCCTCATGTTATGAACTCACAGGGGCCCTGCGAAGCCTCTGGGCTCCTCCCCATGTTACGGATGAGAAAACCGAGGGCTGAGATGGCATCGCTTGGCCGAGGTCTCTGAGAAGGAGCCAGAACGGGCTCTCAGAGTTCAAGTCCACTCGCCACTGGCGCCTGCCCAGGCCAAAGGCCGCGTGCTCCTGACCTGATGCCCCATCGTCTCTGGCAGGCCCAGTGCGTGGTGTGAGGGTCCGTCTTGGCCGCTCTCCTGGAGGCGGCTGCAGCGCACGCAGAGCCCAGGGCAGGAGGGCGAGGGGGCCAGGGCAGGGGGCTGCGGTGTGGCTGGAAGTGGCCAGGACCCGCCGGGCAGGGCCTGTGGCCTATGGGGATTGTGACTCGATTCCACATGATTGGTGACAAATAATGACACATATGAACCAGTTGCTCTGAGGCAGCCGAGCTGGAGGTGACGGGTGGAGCTGTGCACCCAGTGGAGGTCTGTGGGATGTGGAAGCTTCTGCAGGCCCAGAGCTGCTGCTGTCAGAGTCACTGTCCCCTTTGATCATTAACCTGTCCCTCGCCAGTTTGCTGGGTTTGCTGTAGGCCACCTGGGCGCGGCTGTGGTGGGAGGTCTGGGCAACCTGCCTGCAGGAAGGATGCTGCCCCCCAGTCCCCCCATACCCCTAAGGCTGACACCCTCCTCGTTAACACACACTGTCCCATCCCCAGTTGACTTGAGGACAGAGCACAGTCTATGACGTCTGTTATTCATTTCAGAGCTTTGGGACCATGTGGCCTGGTCAGAGAGGGTCATCAAGCCACAGGAATTTAGAAGAATTCGGTTGACACGGGACAGTCCTGTCGGCTGGAGACAGGGCTCACGATAGTGAGGTCCTGGCAGGGGTCCCGACCGTGACCTGCGCCATGCGGCTGGGGAGTTCATGGCGCAGAGGTGAGACACGGTCTTGGGGGTGCTGACCCCGTGTACGACAGCTATGTGCATGCAGTGTGTGCCTGTGGTCACTGCCTGCACCTCTCCGCTGTCCCTTGGGAGATCGTTAGACTGCGCCTAGGAGCTGGGGTCAAACAGACCTGGATTCAGAGCCTCGTGCTGTTCTTCACTCAGACTGTGACCTTGGGTATATGACAGGAACTCCCCAGGGGCTGGGGAGAATGAGGAGGAACTTGTGGACAGGTGGGTCACATCCAGACAGGGGCCCACCTGCCTGAGGGCTCTGCCAAGTGCCATCTCCTCCAGGAAGCCCGCTTGGCATCCCCCCAGCAGAGCCGCCTCCTGCCTGTGTTGCCGGCACCATGGCAGCTGTCGTCCAGTCATGCTCGCTGACACAGCATCGACTCCCCCAGCCTCTCCACAGCTGGCGCAGATGGCTCTCACCTCTCCCATGCCCACTCGTGCCCCAGGGCTGCCTGGGTGGCTGCCCTTTCGTGAAGAATCCAGCCAGCCCATTCAGGCAGCAGATGCTACTGGGGCCACCCACTGGCCCGTCACCGGCCCTTCATTCACAGGCTGAGTACAGAGCTGGCACATCCCAGGGTCCACAGACACAGCAGAGGGCTGGAGAGGACATCTGTCAGTGCCCCAGTCCTGGGCTTCACGAAGTGAGGAATGAGCCTGTGCTCTCCAGCCCCCTGAAGGGAGGGGCCATTTTCCGAAGAAAGTCCCTGATCTCTTCACAAATGGGGACAGAAGCAGGGAGGTGGGGAGTTTTCTGTAACCCTTCCTCCTGTCCATGTGAAGGAATGTCCTTATTCTCCCTGAAGGCAGGTCCTTTTCATTCTCTTGTTGAAAATGCCCTTTTTTAATAAAATGCTGTAGATGAGGAACGATGCCATGGAAGGGGGCGGCTTGTTTCAACTGGGCCAAGCAGAGATGTCAGCGCCCACACTGGTGCCCTCGGCCATGCCAGGTGTGGTGCGCGGCCCCGAGGAGCTGCCCTGGCCACGTTGCAGCCCCTCTGCACAGCGGGTAGCTTTGAACTGACAGAAAACACCCGCCCGTGGAAGACCTCAGGCATGGCTCCCATCTCCCCAAAGCCCTGCTGTCTCCCCCAGGCCTATTTATGAGACTTATTTTGAAGTCAGCACTCGGGGTGTGTTGAGACTTGCAGCGCACAGCACAAAACTGATGTTGATCTTGGACAAAGGAGCAGGGAGTGGGCAGCGCCCCAGGAGCCCGCGGGGTTTACACCCACACGGCCCAGCCCGGCTCTCAGGCACGGGCACCCTGGGCGGCCGGCCGGGAGGAGCGCCCCTCCGCCTGAGCCTGGCGGTGCGCAGGGGGACGGTGGAGGCGGGAAGGAAGCAGAGTTCCCCGCAGCTGTGAGGCTGCTGGTCCTAAGATGAGAAGGTGACAGTGGCCCCCGGCAGGAGCAGTGACTGCAGGGAAAGGTGTCTGGGGGACCCTCAAGCCATCCCTACATCCCTTCGGGGGGACGCTAGGTGGAGTCCGCACACTGGCGAGGGGCAGCAGACTTCATTTTAAAACAGACCGAGCACGCGGTGCGCCCTGGTAGGCAGCAGCTAGCTTCCTCCGGCCGGCACGGTCCACGCGCATCCCAAGGACCCGGGTTTGCGTCCCGGGGGCCGGGGAGCAACCAGGATGGACAACTAAACTGAAACAAAAACGCTTCTTGTCTCTCTGCCTGCCTGTCTGCTTGCCTTCCTTTCGGCCCCCACCTTTCCTTAAAAATAAACTAAATAGACCAAACCCCAATTGCATGAGCAAGAGGTAGGTGCCAGGTGTGACTCCTGTCACGGCCCAGCACCCCAGCTGCCTTCCCAGGGGAAGGTGGGCACTGGGCTCACACAGGGCTCCGGAACCTTTTCCCAGCACCCTGTCGCCCACTCTGTGATGTGTGACTTCGGGGCCCCCAACTGCATACGAGGCCGAGCCCCCTTGACTCCTCCTTCCTCCACATCTGTGCCCACATCCCTGCTGCTCCAAGGTCAAGGCCTCAGCTGACCAGCTTGGTGAAGGTCCTGCAGCCCCCATCTCCAGTTCCCACTCCCCAAAGTGGCCCCTGCCTTTCTGGGCAGCGGGGTGCTGGGCGTGCCCCTGAAGGGTAATGCTGAGCCTGAGGTCCCCTCTGGCCTTCCACTGTGGGAAGGGAGGCCCCCGCCACTCCCCAGGGACCCGACCGCCAGCTCCACACATCCCTCCTGCTTTGCTCTGCAGCCCTCACACCCTGCTGGCTCTGTGACCTTGACTGGCCTCTGTCTGGGAGGCTGGGCTGGCTGCTCGCACGCGTGCCCTGCCCGCTCTGGATTCCGTCGTGATGGGGTGTGACTGTGACATGCCCTGAAGCCAGCAGCCAGTGCCCACGAGGGAGGCATTCTTTCCTGGCCCATGGGGAGGGGGACAGACACATGACTGCACAGCCAGGCACCTGTGTCGCGGGCTTCGGAAATGGGTTCAGAACCAGCCCCCAGGCCTGGGAGGGGGCCCCCAAGCCTGAGGACGTCACTGGCCACTGCCATCCCAGGCAGGGGATGCTCAGTGCCTTCCCACCCGCCCCTGCCTCTCAGGGTCACTGCCTGATCTAAAAATATCCTCTGGCCTCGTGTGGGAAGCGGAAGACGTGAGGGAGCCCACTTGCGATGAGGCCTGACTTGGCGTGGATGGGGCCGGATTAAGCAAATTCACACGACGGCAGGAGCTGGGAAAGCCCGCGCCTCTTAAGTCCACGCACCAGGATATTGGGGGGCAGAAGGCAGGCTCCCAGGGCCTCCTCACCCAGTCCCTTCTGCCCACTTTATGGAGCCGAGAAGTAGGCTGTGGAGAGGCCTCTTGGCAGGAGCCCGGGGCTGAATGGAACTCTTGGCCCCGGGAGCCTCTGAGGGCCAGGGCCCCACAGAAGCTTCTCTGGCCCCTGGACCTGGCACAGGTCCGGAAAGGGAGACTCGGGCAGCTGTGAGCAGGACGGGCCTTGTGAGACAGGCTCCTTCTCTCACTTCCCGGAGCCTGGACCTAGTCTCCAGCCCAGCTCTGCTGGGTGAGCCTGGCTGGTCGCCTCCCCTCTCAGCGACTCAGCTTCCTCCGGGGGGCCATCAAGGCTGCCCTTGGGGAGTCACTGCCAGGGTCAGGGGTTGTGAAGGTCAGCAGCCCCCCACAGGCTATGGGCCCTGACTCCTGTCCTCACCTACCTGTCTCACTGTCCTTATCTGCCAGCCACCAGGCTTTATCCCTCCTGTGCCACTCATCCTGCTCTGCTAGCTGCTGGGCACCTGTGGTCTCCAGTCTCTCCACGTCCAACATGCTGCTTGCTCTTCCTTCTGCAGGGCAGCGGCTCCTCTAGTTTCCTTTAAGGATTACTCCGCATACCACCTCTTCCAGGAAGGCCTCCCTGACAGTCCCTCCCTGTGCAATGCCCTCTTCTGTGCCCCCTGGGACCCCACTCTGTACTGCACCTGTTTTCCTCACGGGACGGCAAGCTTCTTGTGGATTAGATCATCAATAGCCGTAAACAAAATAAGCGCTAATTAATTATCAATGAATAAAGAAATCATTGAGAATGAAGATGATTGACAACAATTACAACAGCAGAAATGATGGCATATTAAAACATCCCTCTCCTCTCGCTCTCTCTTTCTTTTTTTGTTTTTACACCCTATACGTTCCGGTTTAAAAGGCCCAGCACTTTGGCTCAGAAAACTTCCTCTGCTGATGGCTTTTATTGACATTAAGGTTATTTTCTATGGGGACCTATCTCCTATGTGCGTTTGTAACTTTGCTTGATTTTCCTAGAAGGCATATGCTAGTCACTTTATTTCAATACACGTTTTGTTTTTTGTTTTTGTTTTTAAGGACAGGTGCAGCAGGAATGAGGGCCGGCAGGCAGGAGGAGGAAGCACTTTATTCTCTTTAGTTGTTCATCTTGGTGGTTCCTCCAGGTCCAGGCTTTGAACCATGTCCAGTGGCCTTAATTTTTTATTACAGCAGAATGTACCCATGTAGAAGGCCCCGCTTTCCAGCACATGCTCAGTGGATGAAGCACATTTGCCCACTGGTCCAGCTGTCCTTGCCATCCTCTGTCTGAACTTTCCTTCTCTTTCCCCACAGAAACTTGTCTCCGTAACAAGAGCGCCCCATCCACCAGCCCGGATGGGATGCTGCTCGGAGAGAGGTGGGGACAGGTGGTGATGTCAGAACAGGCCTGTGGCTCAGACAGCTGTGTGGCCTCTGAGCCTGAGCCCAGCACTGTGGGCATGAAGAGATGGACGCAGACATTGTGACTTCGTGCTTCCAG
>RJWH01008511.1:17560-29969 GCA_004363575.1 Solenodon paradoxus
GTCAGGGGCTGGGAGACTGGGGTCAGGGGCTGCAGTCAGGGGCTGAGAGTCTAGCACTGGGGGCCTAGGGTCAGGGGTCATGATACAGAGGCTAAGGGCCTGGGCTAAGGATCAAGGATCAGGGGATAGAGGGGAGGGGCTGAGGGCCTGGGGCTGGTGGCCGGGTCCCTTGCCCTTTGCAGTCGAGGAGCCTGGTCTGGGCACAGGCGAGCCGGCTGGGACCACTCCACTGTGTCCTGAGAGTAAGAGTACCGCCTGGAGGGAGGCTGTGTCCCACAGCCCAGCCACCCTGACCCGCCCGCCCTAGCGGCGCATTCAGAGCACCGGGGACGCTCCTGGGGCGGCTCCCGGCATCACCCTCTTTCCTGTGCAGCTGGGGCCGGGCCAGCCCTGGGGGGTCAGGCAGATGCAGCACTTTCTGACCAACGCTAAACGACGTGGGTAGGAGTGTTGCTTCTAGACCCTTCCCTGGTCTCGGCCCACAGGGCTGGGGAGGGGCCGACCACTTAGAAGCAGCCCAGCTGTCCTGCCAGCCCTTCCTAGTGCGGTGCCCCCGCTCCCAGAGAGCACGCGGCAGGCCTGGGAGAGGGGCCGGGCGGGCGGGGAAGTGACCCTGGCCACTCGGCTCTCTCCCGGAATTCGCTGGCTGCGGGAGGGCTGGGGTTCCCTTCAGTGCCATGACCACTCGCGTCACGGGTGGGCGCAGGCACTGAGCACACGTGTCAGGGATGAGTCATCCGTCACTGAGGGTGGAGCAGGGAACCAGAGTTCTCTCCCTGGCTGCCTCGAAGCCTCCACGTTTCTCTGTTAAAATGCGAGGAGCATCTATTTCCAAATAACAAAAACGGACATTGTCTCGATGTGAGCCTGAGCGCCTCTCTGCCCTGGGATGGGCACCCCAGCCGCCCGTGCAAATCGGAACCACTTCACCTGGGTAAGCCTGCGGCTGTGGGTTGGGGCGGTGTGGGGTCCCCAAGGCCACGAGAGCACCCTGCCTCACTCCACTTCCCCAGCGGGGCAGGAGAGTGATGAGGCGAGAGGGTCATAGACTGCGTGCTGCCCGTCACTGCGGGGCCGGAGCTCAGGCCACATGCCCTGGCCCTCAGCTCAGACCCCGCCTGCCACCTTGGACACATGCATGCACGCGTGTTTGTGTGTGCGCACAGGCTTGCCCAGGTGTGTGCTGCCCCAGCAAGCGGCGTGCTTGTGTGCCCGTGAGCACACAGACGTGCCGCAGAGACAGCTGAGGGCTCCTCTCTGTGCCCTGGCCGCGGCACGTGTGTGCACAGACACGTCCGCGTGTGCCCGTCTGCACGTGCGAGCGTGTTTGTCTGCGAGCGTTTGACTCCCTTGCCAGTCCCGATGGCGCCGGTTCAAGGCCCCGCGAGGTGGGTGCCAGGACAGGCCCCGAGAGCGCACGGCCATCTGCTGCAGCCACGGAGGCCTGGGGACCCTGCGTCAGTAGGACAAGGTCAGCGGGGCAGGGCACTTCTCTGGTCGGTGCTGCCAGCACCTTGGCTGTCTCCGTGCCCTGTGTCCCAACGTCTCCCACTGGAGGGCATCCTGCCCGTGGTTGGGTGCCCAGCCGGCGGTGGGAACCACTGCAGGCCATCCTTGGGGACTCTGGCCTGCCACACGGCAGAGGGGTCTGCGCTCCAGGCCGGGCCGGGACCTCTTCCCTGCTGCTCCAGGCGGCGCCTTCCGGCTCTGGGGGCTTGTGCTTCAGGCTCCTCCGTGGTGCCAGCCGCCTTGGGTCTTTGCTGGCTTCTCAGGAACAAAGGGGGAATTGTGAGAGTTTGTGGGAAAGGGGCAGCGTTTGTGCCACACAAAGAATTGATTTTGTCCTCGCTGTTCTGAGCCCCTACCAGCCTGTGGCCGCCTGGGAACTCGGAAGCAGCTTCCGGGTGGCGCTGGAGCAGGGGCGTGGGTGGCAGTGCCTCCGGGCATCCCCTCTGTCCCAGACGCTGGGCTGGCCCATGTGCAAGCTGGGACACAGTCAACTTCTCTGCCCTTGGCCCCATGCTCCCTGCTAGGCTGATCGGCTTCTGCTCAGGCCCGACTCTGTCCCGGCTCTGTCCTTCCACTGGGCACCCTCCTGGGTGCCCCCATATCTGACACCTGGGCTCCAGGAGGCAATGCCTCTGGGTGTCTCTCTAGCTCAGCCCTCTCTCCTGAGTGGCCAAGTGGGGTGCTTCACAGGAGCCCCAAGTTGCTCTGATGCCTGATGCCCCTCCATGCCCCCACCTCGGCCAGTAGCACCCCTGCCAGCAGGTTCTCACAGAGCAGCCGCGCCCACTGCCCGCTGCCCCCGGCACCACCAGCTGGACCCTGAGGGGCAGGTGCCCAGAGAGGCCAGGGCCTGGGCCTGCAGGGCGGGGCCTCGAGGGTGGAGTGGCAAGGAAGGTGGAGATCGCAGCAGGCTAGGCCCAGAATAGCTTCCTAAGACCTTGCCCGCCTAACCCCACCTGGCTGCGTTGGAGACCAGAGACGCTGTTCTGCAGCTAGGAGACAGGCGGAGAGCAACCCCGGGTGAGGACCGGTGGAGGGTTTGAACGCGGGCCGCGCGTCAGAGTCTTGTCACTCCGGGGACTGAGCGGGCTGGACCAACTTGTCCTGTGCTGGGCATGCGGAGCCTAGAGGCTGGCAGGTCTGAGAGAGGGTGTCGGGGGGAGCAGGACGCAGAGAGGGAGGCTCTGGAAGGAGCCTGGGCTGGGCCAGCTCTGCATGGAGGGCGGGGAGGAGCAGAGGGAGGCGGGTGCGCCCCTGCCCCTGCTGTGAGCTCCCCAAGAACGCTTGGCACCCACAAACCCTCAGAGTCCAAGGTGACCTGTGACCCCGATACCAGGTGTGGGGGCGGCCAAGCAGACGGTGATGGTACTATCTGGGGCTAGAGGCCTGGAGTGTCAGACAACCCATGGCACCCAGTTCCCTGCCAGGGAGCGGCCCTTGGGGAGGGGCAGAGCTGAGCCCCTGGTTCCCCCTGGACAGGGCGGTGGAGGCCACAGCACCTGGGAGCTGGAGGTGTCCTCAGGCTTGTGCCAGCTCCCAGGCACACAGCCCGAGTCTGGCTGCCCCCGACTGGGCAGCCCAGGCCTGGACGCAGGGCTTAGCGTGGGAGGGCCACTCAGCTTCCAGCCAGACTGGCCTTGACCACGGCATGACCTTGGCCTGGCCTTCGGACTCTCGGGCCACGTCACACACACAGAGGCCGAGTGACACCCTGTGACCTGTGGTTCCAGGAACAGCCGGCCGTGCCCATGACAGTCTGTTCGAATCACCCCCTCTCACTGCTCCCAACCCCTGAGGTCCTCAGCAACCGGCCCTGAGTCATCTCCACCACCCAGAGGGGCGGCTGATGTGCGCCAGGGCCGAGCTCCTTCCCGTCACTCCCTGCATGCACAGCGCACTGGGGCACCATTGGCAAGAAGCTCCAGGTTGGGTCTGACGGGACCAGCAGACACTTTTGAACCGAGAGCTAAAGAGGCGGCTCACGGCACCGGCCTGACCCAGCTCCAGCCACGGGGCAGGTCTCCTGGGTTTGGGCCCCTTATGAACACCTGTTTCTAGAAGTCCTGGTCCTGTACCGCATGCCCCTAGCCTCCCCTCATTTTTTAGGGCCTCCCCAGAAATTCTGGCTGGAGTCGCCCAGTCCCACCAGCACCCCTCTGTGTCCCGCATGTCCTGTGCCGACCGGCATTGCTCTAGGTTCCTTCCGTTGGTGACCCCTTGAGTCCATGGCCCGCAGGTGCCTCTATCCTGCCCCCTGAGGCCTCCACACCTCCCCCCGCACCTGCTCCCTCTCCGCAGTTCCTCCTTCACGGCCAGACTGGAGGCCCCACCCCACGCTTCCTTGCCGGGCCCTGCTGGCACAGCTCCCTCTGCCGAAGTGCCCTCCCTACTGCCCCTGCTGTGTGGTGACCCGACTCGCCGGAGCCTCTCAGCCTCCAGGAGGGCGTCCTAGATCCGAGCAGAAGTGCCCCCGTCCTGGGCCCTGGTGATGGAGTGCCAGGGCCTGGGCAGCCCGGATGGTGCAGCCGCTCTCATTGGCCATCTGAGGTGAGCGTTGAGAGCAGCCCCTTCAGAGCCAAGTACGTCCAACACTCATTACCCCGTGACACTGGGCCCCGAAGAGCCACGAAAGTGGGACTGCGGCCCCTGCACCAACCACCCCAGGATGGGACAGTGTGGGGGTCAGCTGCTGGATTTAGCCGAGTGTGTCAGGGTGCGGCCCCAGTGCTGCCTCCCGTGTCTGCCTCGTCCCTACCTGCTGAGCTCCCCCGGCCAGGCTGTCATCCTCCCGTCCCGAATCCGGAACCCTTCCTGCAGCCGGACCTGATCCAAACCCGCGCCTGCAAGTCAGTCATCTACTAAAATGTCAATGGCTCCCTCTGGCCCACCTGCACCCAAGGCCCTTCAAGGCCCACAGCCCCACTTCCCAGCTTCCGGCCCTGTGCCCGCCAGGTGCCCCCTCATCTGTGGTCATACCGTCTCTCCTCACCCCCACCCCCAGCTCCACCCCTGCTCCTGTCCTTAGGGTGTGTGGTCCCATCACCTCCTCCAGGAAGCCTTCCCAAGCCCAGCCGGTGAGGACACACCTCCTTAGGCCCCTGTGTGCTCTGCACCCCCACGATGTCATCTGTTTTGGTGTCTGTCTCCCCGACAAGGTGGAACACCCTGCCTCATGCCAGAAGCAGTAGGCAGGGAAGCCCACCCTCCAGGAGGGGGTGCAGGAGGGGAGCCGATGGCTGGGTGCTCTTTCGGAGCTGATACAACCTCCGAAACTATGTCCTCAGCCCCGCCCGGCCTGATCCCCACCCATGAAACCGGAGCTGTGCCCCCATGCAGTTGGGGTCTGGAAAAGGTTCCCCCAGCTGTCCCAACACTGGGCCACCTTGGGTTGGCTGTGCCCAGCCTCAGTCCCCTGGCTGTGAAATGGGACAACGGCACTACACTGAGATGAGGGAGGTGGTGTGGATTGTGGGGCAGGGCCTGCAGGAGGACGAGGCCTGAGCCCCTGGGGCTCCCCGTCTGGAGGGTCCTTGGGTAAAGATGACAGGCTGGGAAAGCAGGCCTGCTCCTGGCCGCCGCCCTTGGGAAGGTCACTGGCCTCCTGAAGCGAGCGGCCCTCGGGGGCCTCCCAGCTGAGCCAGGCCCCGGCTATGTTCCCAGCTCTGGGTCACGACCGGCAGCCCAGCTGTTCCCGGGCACTGCGCCAGGCGGCATTTCTGCTCTCAGCACCGGCCTCCGGAGGCACTAGTGTGTGCCCTTCTCCACCGCAAGGGGCTGGGGGTTGCCCAGTGGCAGGTCACCTCCGCTGCTGGCCGGCCCCTCCAGCTGGGACTTGGGACGGGCACCACCGTGGTGCAGGCAGGGTGACCATCAGGGACAAGGGCACCTGTGTGGAGCCAGAGGCAGCAGCGGCCTGGGCCGTCAGTCCCCTGCCTCCGTCCCATCCCTTTCTCCTCTCCCAAACACCACTCGGTCCCAGAGCAGTGCCAACCTGGCCTTGGGGACCCCTTGGGCCCAACCGATTCCAGGACAGCAGATCCCCCTGGGGTGGGGGTGCAGCGTGGGCCCAAGATGGCGTGTGGTCGAGGCCAGGGGACAAGTGCTCTGGGCGAAGGGGCTTGTGGGCTTGTCCCCATCAGCTGGGCCCTGGTGTCACTCTCGGCCACATGGTTGCTCACGTCAGCGGAGGCCAGAGAGGGCGGGAACTACCGGAGGACACAGCCTGCCTGGTGTGGCCGGGACTGCAGTCACGCAGGCTTCCGGCCACGGTCTGCGTCTGTAGGGAGGTGTTCCGGATGTGGGGGCCCCTCTTGCAGACTCCGTGTCCCAGCGCAGTGGGGCTATGGGTTGGGGGTAGTGAATGTCCTGTGTCCCTAACGAACCAAGGTGCTCTGTCCGTTCCCAACACCGCTATCCCTGTGTCACCTGAGGTAGGGCTCAACCCCTGGCCACCAGGTCCAGGACACTTCCAACCCCCTGCCGCTGCCCTCAGGGTCCCTGTGGGACTGGGAGGGTTGCTCCCCCAGCTCCCAGTCTCCCGGCCCCAGGCAGGTCTTCTGCAGCTGGCGCCCCCAACCCTGTGCCCCAGGCCGGCTGTCAGGGAAGTGCCCAGAGAGAGCTGGGCCACAGTTGGAGGTGCCTGGGAGCTGGACAGAGCTTAGCTCAGTGACCACCAGCCCACTGTGGGGAAGGGGAGAGCCCCAAAGGGCCTGGGGCAGATGGGTTGAGCAGGTGGCCGGGGCCCCAGCGAGGGACGCAGGGTAAAGGCAGGAAGCCTGAGAAGCCGGTGTCCGGGGTTACTTGTGGCCGGTGTGGCCAGGGCCCGGTGGCAGGCAGCAGCTTCACAGGAAGGCGGCAGGGAAGGTTGGAGCGAAGGGAAGGGACCAGGCGGTTCCGCCAGGTCGGGGCCAGGAGGAGGGCTGGGCACCTACCGGTGGGCTCTGGTCCTCGTTCTCAGAGTCGGCCTCACATTCGGGCCCGGTGTCCTCAAGTCTACCCTCCCCATCGGGGCTGTCACTTGGGTCCCTGGCCATGGTCAGTGAGGCATGTCCTCCTCCAGGTAGCCTGTGGGAAGGCTGGGGTGTGTGCCAGGCGAGGGTCACTGGCAAGCCAAGAAGAGGGAGGCGTATGTGACCCTGGGGCCAGGATCCCACTTCTGTCTCCCGCTGGGGCCTCAGGCCTCCCTTCCCCACGGGCCACTTTGTCGGTGACGAACTCCTGTTCACCCCGCAAAGCCCACCTCGAGCACCACCTCAATTTTCTGTCTGACAGGTGATCACAGAGCTGGGACAGGGACACAAGGACCTGACCCCCAGCCTGGGCCCCATGGCCAGCACTCCGTCTCCACCTGGAGGTTGA
Source organism: Solenodon paradoxus (assembly GCA_004363575.1). NCBI lineage: Eukaryota > Metazoa > Chordata > Mammalia > Eulipotyphla > Solenodontidae > Solenodon > Solenodon paradoxus. The sequence goes on from RJWH01008511.1 coordinate 24,428, forward strand.
GGTGCTGCCCCTATGTCTTGTCCAGAAGGGCACCTGGAGGTGCTGCTCTGCATGGGGGTCCAGCTCTAGACTTGGAAGGTGGGCGTGGGGACGGGCTCCTGGGCAGGCGGTAGCCTATGCCACTCTGTCCTGCCTGGGCAGGTCCCTGCAGGGCACCCTAAGTCTCTTTCCTGGGGTGGTGTCCCAGGGGGTTCTGAACTCAGGAGACAAACTTTCTCTTGGCGGGGCTGGGTGGGGCCTGCCAGGTGACCCTGCTGGGGTAGATCACAGCCTGCAGGCACATAGGAAAGCGGCCCCACAGAAGGCGGGCGCAGGGCACGCAGGCTGGCACACTGGCCTCTGCCCATGCTTGGTGTGAGACTTGGGCTGACTACACTGCAGGCTCCCCGGTAGGGAGGACTGAGCACCGTGCTGCCCATGTCCCTCGGGGTGGGCACTGATGAAGGGGTCCATCACAGGGCAGGGGTAGCGCGGAAGCAGGCTCGGGCAGGGCCATCGCTGGCGGCTGCGGGTGCGCAGAACAGGCCGGTGCGGCAGATCCCGCTCAGGGGTCCAGTCCTCTTGGGTCGGGGACAGGCGCTGAAGAGGTCTCCAGGGCAGCTTCAGGCTCCTCCGGGGGCCCGGCAGCCACAGCCCTCTCCCTGCCCCGAGGCCTGCAGGCCCCTCCAGACAGGCTGCAAGGGGCTGCTAGCCTCCCAGGCTCTGGCGGGTGGACACAGGCCCGGCCCCGTCACCAGCAGAGCCCAGGCTTGGAGACAGATGGCGCGTCCCCGGCAGCCCAGCCGAGGCTGCCTCATGCCTCCACAACTCAAGGTCACGCAAAGTCCTGCCCCAAGCCCAGCAGCCAGAGGAAACCCGACAACTTTTGTGGGGAGCACAGGAGAGGGGCTTCCCATGGGGGAGGCAGGGATGGATGGAGGCCCACGGGGAAGAGGGGAAGCAGTCAGCAGAAATGGGCAGAGTCCCGAAGTCGCCCTTTGATCCAGACGTGGCTGAAGCCAGATTCATCCCAGAATGGGGTTACATAAGCCAAGAAATCCCCTTCTGGGCCTAAGCCAGTTTGCTCAGGCTGCTTCCCTGAGTCATTCTGACAGTGACCAGAAACGAACTGCCATTTTAGGCAGTTAGGCGCTGCCCCCACCCCTTCTCTGTGCCACGGAGCAGCCCCAGGCCCCGGCACAGTCGCAGCGCTGGCCTGCCCGGTCTTTTCCTACTGGAGCCGGCGAACTCAAACTCATCCTGCAAAGTTCGACTCAGGACTGTCCTGGACAGCCCCGCCCCGGCCCACCGCCACGCAGGCTCCCCTGTCCCGTGCACCCCGGGCCCTCACCCCATCGTGCAGTCATCGCCCATTCCAGGTCTGCCTGTGGGTGGGAAGGCATCAGACAAGGGGCGGTGTCGCGGCTCAACTCCTGAGACAGGGCCTCGAGTTGACGAAGTGTTGTCCTGGTCAGTCTCAGCTGGGGCAGCCCCTTAACCGAAGCCGCCCGCAAGTGCCCGGGGGCCGGACTCAGGGATGTCCGGGCACAGTGTGGGCAGGAGGAAAGATGGCTGCCAGGAAGGCTCTGGAAGTGGGGGAGGCTGGTCCCTGACTAAGGGCTGCGAGGCCGGGGGCTGTTTCTGAAGCCCCCTGTGCCCGCAGAGGGTCTTCCAGGCGCCTTCTCTACAGCTTGGCCTCCTTGTTAAGATGGAAGGAGCAGCACCCGCGGGCATCAGACGGTGGGCGGGTGGATGTAGCTGGTGGCTAACGGACCTGGGTGCCGCTGAGTGGGCCAGTGAAGGGCATGGACGGAGGGGTGTCCAGGACGCGGGCCCTGCAGGACCAGAGAACGGGTGCCACCTTGTTCACGGTGCAGTGCTCTCCTGGGGGCGCAAACCTAGAGGGGCAGGGTGGCCCCTGCTGTGTGGGTGCCGGGGCTGGGGGTCCGGGCGAGGCTGTGACCAGGTGGGAGACCGACTCCTGGTCCCAGCAGTTTGCTGGGAGTCGTGGGCCCCGACCAGGGTCAGGCCATGTGCTGGGCAGGATGGGGATGTGGTCCTGGCCTCCCAGGACGGTCTCTCCCCAGACAGGGCTGCCCAGCCGAGCGCTGTCCCGGCCCCGTCAGGGGCGCGGCGCTCCCCGCTCTGACTCCCGCCAGCTCTGGGGCCCGGCCGGCGCCGCCCCACCCCAGGGGCGCTTCACCCGCGGGCTGCTGGGCCCCTCACAAGGACGGGGGGCAGGTATCAGGGGCCTGGCTCCTGTCAGGTGGCAGGGACGGCCTCTGCCCAGCTGTCCACGTCCACTCTTCTACCCACGCTGCCAAGTCTGTTCTTGGGGGTCTGGTGCTTTGCGGGGTCCTTGTGACCGAGCAATCCCCAGGTCTCCCCCGGGGAGCAGGCTCTCTGAGGCTCCAGGAAGGTGATGACCGCCAGGGCCACCGCTCAGTGACCAGGCGGGCCACACGTACTGCCCGCTCCCAGGTTCAGGGTCCGGAGGGGCCTGTGCCTGGGGTCCTGCCGTGTGACCCCGGACACAGCTCCAACCTCTCTGGGCCTCAGCCTCCCTCTTGGAGCACACGGTGGGGACTCGGCCCCTGCTGCGGGGTCAGATGAGACTACCGGACCCTCAGCCAGGCCTCCTGCTCTGGCACTGGCCTCTGCGGTGGCCCAGGGCTTTCTCCCGGGTGGCTGGCAGGTAGCATGACCATGTCTTCCTGCCCTCCCTCACAGCCACCGGAGCACCCAGGGGTGCTGGAGGGGAGGTGGGGCCCATACGGGTGCTGATTCCTCTCTGTGCCCCTCCCCTTGGTGCTCGTGACCCTTGGACCTGGGGGTGTCCTGGTCTCGGGCTCTGCCACCAGAGGTCATGCCCATGTGACCCCAACCCCTGCACTTTTCATGGGCATCTGGTGCCACCTGGTGGTCAGTCAGGCTCGGCTCTGCGGAGCCTGTGTGGGGCCAACCTGAGCGCCCAGCTGCTAGCGTCCCAGAAGCTCACCTTCACGCCCGTCATCGTGCACATGGGGACCTGAGGCTTGCAGAGCCGCCCCTCAGAGAGGCAGGGTGGGCCAGGGACAGGCCGGGGCTCCTGCCACCTTCCAGTGCCCGATACTGTATGCGCAGGGCCCCTGGCCGGGTGGCAGGCTAACACGGCAGAGGGCACCGTCCACCCTGCAGAGCTCCTGCAGGCCCTGCCGGTGGGTCTGGTCTGCCTGCCCGGCCAGGCCGAGGCCCACTGTCGAGCCCCTTCTCGGCCACTGTGGGCTGAGAACTGAGTGGAGACACCTCTTCACTCCTGACCAGCAGGAAGTGGTCTGGACTCGGCAGCGGAGTCAGTCAGGAGGACCAGGTGGCCGGGGAGGGCCTCCCAGGAGGGGCCTTGTCTGCCAACAGGCCCAGGACTGCATGCTGGTCCTGCCCCCAGGCTCCGGCCTGGCCTGCTTCAGGCCGTCTCAGGTCCCCGCGGCCAGCTCTGGGAGGTGGTGACCGCCAGGGCCACCGCTCGACATGTACTGCCCGCTCCCAGGCGCAGGGTGCCTGCCAGCACTGACAAGGCCGTGCTGAGACCTGCTGGGTCAGGATAGAGACAAACCCCATCTGATGGCATCTGAATGACAACAGCGTGACATGTGGCCCCAGAAGGACAAACTGCCGTCGGGCTGCAGGAGAGGCCGAGCGCAGCCTGCTGGGCTCCCCGCCCGAAGACGAGACCTGGGAGACCCGAGATCAGAGCTGTGCACCCCTTCCGTCCTCAGGCCCCACAGCACCTCCGACATCCTCTTCCTGAGCACCTGTGTCTCATGCCCCAGGCCCTGCTCTGCCCGCCCCACAAGGGGTCAGCCTGACGAGGAGAGGGTCAGGGACTGCCCTCTGTCACCTGGCTGGACGTGGCTGAGCCGGGACCTGCTGGAGGGGAGGGGGTACTCCTGCTGCCGAGCACCCCCTGATGCTCCTGGGCCCCCCTTGACATGGCAGGGGCTGCAGGGTGAGGCCCGAGGGGCCAGAGGGCAGCTGCTTGCCTGCCTCCCGGTTGGTCACATGGGCCCTGGGGATCTCTCTTTGGGGTGACCACACTCCTGGGGGAACTCTGGCCAGGGCGGCAGCCAACTGCTAGGGGCCTCAGGGTCCTTGTGAGCACATCCACCTCGGCTCTGCTCTCTCTGCCACCCATCAACTCCCCGCTGCCGCCCTCCTATGGGACCTCCTCTGTGAGTACCCCTGTCCAGGGTGGGCCCTCCTCTCAGAGTCTCTTGGAGCTGCTGTCTGTGCCGCTGTCACAGGGGGTTCCCAGGGCCTTTTGCTGAGGTGGGCTGCAGGCTTGTGGTTCCGAGCCCACCTGTCCCTCCTGGCCTCTCCCCCCAGGGCAGCCTCAGCCCTGGTGGCCATTCAATCTCTGCCCGGGACAGTCAGCGCATCCCCCTGAGCCTCACCCATGAACTGGACTGTCCTGAGGGCAGGGACTCTGCCTTGGCACTTTACATGATGGCGTGGGGTGGGGTGACTCGCCAGCATTCACACTCATGCCTATGCCCTGCACCCCATGCCAAGGAAGCTGTCCTTCCAGAAACCTGCTGCCATGAACTCACTGCAGCCGGGGCTCCAGGCTTGGGGCTGGCATCAGGCAGTCCAGGAGGCCATGCCCATGGCCTGGGGGTGGACTGGGGGACAGGGACGCTGGCTGGTGGCATTTTGGGTGAACTTGGGCCACTAGGCAGGGAGGTGATGTCAGGCTGGGACTGGTAGGCTCAGAGCTCCTGGAGCAAGCCAGGCCTGAATCCCTCATCGGGGCCCATCTCAGGCCTCCAGTTGTTCAGAGCCTGGTCTGGTGCCACCATCCCCATTCTAGAGAGGCTGAGCCCAAACATCCCCACTGACATGTATGGGCCCTGCTGACCCTGTTTCTCCAGGAGGTGTCACCATCGGGGACCCCCATCTCTGTTTGCTGGCTCTGGGCTGCATCCAGTCTCTGCCATGATGATGATGGCTTGATTGCCGTGATGGCAAGAACAGAGCCAGGTCATCCCTGGAGCTGTTCTCTGCCACCTTGGAGACCCTCCTGCCCCTGAATGTCCCCCTCAGGCCCCCTGCCCAAGTCACTTCCCAGGTCACCCCCTCAGGCCTCCAGACACTGCAGTGCCCTATCTCCTGGCTTGGGGACAGCCTGCTTTGTACATGAAGACAACACTGATGGGTCGTCCTGGGGCCACGTGGGGCAGCTCCAGGTTATGGTGGGTGTGGCCATGAGGAGGGCCTGCTGCAGGGAGAGGCTGCTGACAGAGTAGGACGCTGCCAGCTGTCACCTGGGGCTCAGCACCTTCCTCTGTGGTGCCAAGCATGTGCCATGATGTCACGGCATGGATGGCAGGGCTCCTCTTTCAAGTTGCCTTTGAACCTAAGGCTTCTGGCTGAGGAGGGGTCATCACCTTCCACAGCCCAAACTGTGGGCCCAAGTTGGTGGAGGGGTGCAGGCAACGGTGCTGGCAGCGGTGTGGGAAGGGGTGCTGGCAGGGGTGCAGGAAGGGGTGCGGGCAGGGGTGTGGGTTGTGTAGGCAGGGGTGCAGGC
>RJWH01008512.1:0-29858 GCA_004363575.1 Solenodon paradoxus
GACCTATACCATCTTCTAAGAATTTTACAGGTTTGTGTCTTCCACTTAGGCCTATGATCCACTTGGAGTTAATATTTTTGAAAAGCACGACGTCTGTAACTTTATAATGTTTTTGTTTGTGAATGTCCATTTGTTTCAGCATCGTATGTTGGAAAGACTGTCTTTCTCCATTGACTTGCCTTTGTTCAATTGTCAAAGATCATTTGACTATTTCTGTGTGTCTATTTATGGGCTCTCTGTTCTGTTAATTGATTTTTCTATTCTGTTACCAATATTATACTGTCTCAATTACTGTAACTGTATAATAAGATGACAACTCAGGTAGTGACAATCCTCAGAGTTTATTTCTTTCGATATGGTGTTGGTTATCCTGGGTCTTTTGCATTTACTGATAAACTGTAGAATGGGTTTTTTGGTATCCATAAAATAACTGGGTAGACTATATATATAATTTTTATTGCTGTAACTTTGATTTTATACATTAAAATAAACTCCTATGTATGTTCTACATACATGCAGGTTCCCCATTTCTCAGATATATGTCAACGCACCCTGCCCTCCACCAATTCAACAAGTATCTTTCACCATAGTCCAGTGGGATCCACCACCACTTGTGCCCATCCTCCCATTCCCTATTGGTAACCTCAGTTCTGTTGCAAGTGTCCAAGGGGTGGTTTTGTTTAGTCTGTTCCTTTATTTTGTCTATCACATTCCACCTATGAGTGAGGTCATCTGGTATCTATCTTTCTTCTTCTGACTTATTTCACTTAGCATAATGTCCTCTAGATCCATCCATGTTGATTCAAATGACAGAGTTTCATCTCTTCTAAGGGCTGTGTAGTATTCCATTGTATATGTATCACACCTTCTTTATCCATCCATCTGATGTTGGGCACATAGGTAGTTTCCAGTTCTTAGCTATTGTGAACAGGGCTGCAATAACAATAAACATGGGGGTGCATAAATCTCCGCGGATGAGTGTTTTTGTATCTTTTGGGTAAATACCCAGAGGTGGGATGGCAGGATCTTATGGGATTTCCATATTCAGCTTTTGGAGAAGTTTCCATACTGTTTTCTAAAGGGTTGCACCAATTTGCATTCTTGCCAACAGTGTGAAATTACTCCCTTACCTCTATGTCCTTGTAAACATTTGTTGCTTCCAGACTTTTAGATAATACCCAGTCTCTCAGGTATAAGGTGATATCTCATTGTTGTTTTGATTCGCATTTCCCCAACACCCAGAGAGTAGGAACATCTTTTCATGTGCCGGTTGACCATCTGTATGTCCTCTTCAGAAAAACATTTCTCCAATTAGTCTTCTGACTTTTTTATTAGGTTGATTTTTTTTCTGTTATTGAGTTTTTTATGAGTTCTTTGTATATTTTGAATATTAAGCCCTTGTCAGAACTATGGAATGCAAATATCTTCTCCAGTTAGTGGGTTGTCTTTTTGTTTTGGTGATGTTTTCTTTCACTGTGAAGAAGCTCTTTAGTTTGGTGGAGTCCCACTTCTTTATTTTGTTTTTGTTTCCCTTGATGCTGGAGTTGAGTCCCCAAAGACCTCTCTAAGGCTGATGTCATGGAATGTCTTTCCTATATTGTCTTCCAAGATTTTTATGGTTTCTGGTCTTATGTCCAAGTCTCTAATCCATTTTGAGTTAATTTTTGTGAATGGTGTTAAAGAGCGGTCTAGTTTCATTCTTTTCCATGTGGTGGTCCAGTTATGCCAACAATGTTTAATGAAGAGACGTTCCTTTTTCCATCATGTGTTTTTGACTCCTTTGTTGTACATTAACTGACTGTATGTGTGTGAGTCAATTTCTGGTGATTCAGTTCTATTCCACTGATCTGTGCCTGTGATAGTATTCCAGTCCCATACTGTTCAGATCACTTTCACTTTGTAGTATAGTTCAAAGTCTGGGAGTATAATCCCTCCAGATTCATTCTTTTTCTCATAATTGCTTTGAGTATTCAGGGTTTTTTTATTGTTCCATATAAACTTTAAGATTTTTTCATTCTATTTCCTTGAAATAAGCCCTGGGATTATAATGGGGATTGCATTAAATCTGTATATTGATTTAGGTAAGATGACCATTTTAACAATGTTGATTCTTCTCTGTCATGAGCAGGGGATATCTTTCCATCTATTTGCGTCCTCCTCTATTTCTTTTAAGAAGAACTTGTAGTTTTCATTGCACAGATGTTTCAACTTTCTTGTTAAGTATATTCCAAGATTTTTATTTTTTTTACTTCTGTTTTAAATGCCTTGGTTTTCTTGATTTTGTTTTCTTCCAGCATGTTGCTTGCAGACAAAAATTTAATGAATTTTTGTGTATTGATTTTGTAGCCTGACAATTTGCTGTATTCATTGATTGTTTCTAATATTTTTTGACAGAGATTTTCAGGGCTTTCGATATATATAAAATAATGTGCAAAACCGCTGTGCTTCTCTAACCCACCTTCAAAGCCCGTTTTTCCATTCCAAGCTCCTTCAATGCTATGAGTACCACTGAAGCTCCAGAGATTCCTCCACTCATGCAAACTCTTGAAAACACCCCAGATAACCTTAGGGGTCAACTGACATCATCTTGTGCTCTCTGGTGATTTTCGAATGTCATTTTTCTTTTTTACTTGTATTCTTTCAGTTTTCTAGTGAAAGGGAGAACTTTTCCTTTTACTGCGTTTATTTATGCATATCCTCATGGACTCACAGTTGTCTCTTTTATTGGATGGATTATAACACATTTACCCCTTTATTTGTATGTTCTTATGTACCGGATTTGGCCAGCAGGATGTCCTCCAAGCTGGCTCCTGTGTCTTTCCGGCAGGTCTCCAGGGTTCTTTGAGCTCTTTGTTTTCTGGCACCACAAGCTACTCCAGGCTCGTCTTGTTCTTTCCCTGCCCCAGCCCTGGAATCAGCCATATTTTCCCAGGTGCCCTGGTTCCCTTTAGTAGAGAATGGTGTTTAGGAACTGAGATTCGGACACTAAGGGTTCTAGTTACCTTTCCAAAGTTTGTTTCTTTACTTGGGTTGGCGGTATCAGCTAAGGACACACCAGACAATCAAATACTCTTAGTTGGAAGTTTTGGGGGATGGGTAATATCTGCTTGTAAAAGTTGTTAGGTGTAGGTGTCTTTTGAAAGCAAGTTGCATCTCGTGATGTAGCACCATGGAGATTCACGGGAATGAGCAGAATTGAAGGTATGTACAAATAAGCTGGACTGGGTGGAACATTTAAAAAATAGCTAATAGCTTCTATTTAGTGAGAACTTACTCTGTGTCAGATAGTGGACTGGAAGCTTTACAAATATTATCTCTGATTCCTACAGTACTTCTGGAAAGTTGCAGCAAAATTGAATGACTAGTAAAGACTGAGCCTTAATATGAATGTAGTCTGGCATTTAGGAATGACCTAGTGTCATTATATTTTTGTAGGTGACTGTTAAAGTTTTCCCAGTATCATTTATTTAAGAGATTTTCTTTCCTTCATTGTATGCCTCTGGCACCTTTGTTGTAGATTAATTGCCAATATATGAAATGTTTTTTTTCTGAGATCTCAATTTTATCCCATTGGTCTATGTGTCTGTTTTCATACCAATATCATACTGTTTTATGACATTCTCTGTTTGAAGTTAGTATATATCTGAGGAATACAAAAATGCTAATCAAAAAAGATATCTGCACCCCTATGTTCATAGCATCATAATTCACAATAGCCAAGATATGAAAAAAGCCCATCAAAAGATGACTGGATAAAGAAGATATGGTATTTATACTCAGTGTAATTCTACTCAGCTATTAAGAAAGATGAAATCATAACTTTTACAACAATTCAGATGGAAAACTCAGGGTATTATGCTAAGTAAAATAAAACCAATATAAAAAAGAGAAAAATATCAGTGGTTTCATATATGAAATATAAAGAAACAAAATGAACGAACTAACAAAATACACCAAATCTCTCAGGACTCTGAATCTAGATTGTGGTTACTAGAGGGGAGGTGGGTGGGGGATGGCCAAGGAACCTGAGGTTGAAAAAGAAAAAATTATATAAGTGATGGGCACTAGAATTCAGGTTGTGGGTACAGTGTTATATAAAAATTGACTAAGATATGAATCCATTATCCTGAAACTTACATAGTATTGTAAACTAATGAAAAAGTAATAATTATGCTAATTATAATGATATAATAACAATAATGAAAAGATTACAGGAAGAGAAAGATGATGGGAAAGGCCATTGAAGAAGAAAAACAGCATCTCTCTGTTGGAAGAAGGCATTTCAGTGTAATAGGCTATGGTTTGAAGATTGAGGATCTCGTCTTTGCTCAGCCACCTGTTGGTTGTAGGATCTGGGGTGACCACGTAGCTACTTTGAACCTTAGTTTCCTTGCCTGGACACCTCACAGGGTTGTTTTGATAATTAAATAAAATAATGTCTCCCCAAAGCAGATTTATAAAGCCTGAAGTGCTACACAAATAGAAATATTTATTATTTGCCTGGCCTAATGATTTTAGAGTCTCCTCTTGCACGTGAGACCACAATTGTCTTGGAAATGCAGTTGATCTATGTTGATGACCTGTGTCCGTCCTTTCCTCAAGTACCAAGGGACATCTAAGGATATTCCTTTGTCAAATTTTGAATTAGCTAATGCTGTGAGAACTACCATACCTTACATTTCTTAGTAATTGTGGCAGGTGGCCTCTAAGATACCCCTTCCATGATTCTTGACTCTTGGCATTCACACCCTTGTTTAAACCCTTCTCCTTAAACATAGGCTAACCTAAGGATTTGTTCTAATTCACAGAATGTGGCAAAGGTGAGGGGATGCCACTTAGGGAATCAGCTACATAAGACTCTGTTTTCTGTCTTGCAAGCAGACTCTTTCCCTTGCTGGCTTTGACAAAACAAGTTGCTGTGATGAGGAGGTCCGTGTGCCAAGGAAGTGAAGGCCAGAATCCAGGCAGGAAGTGAAAATCTGCCAAAAACCATGTCATCTTGGAAATAGGTTCTTTCTCCATCAAGACTTTGGATGAGACCCCATTCAGTCTTGTGAGAGAGTGTGAAGCAGAGGACCTGGGACCAGTTAAGCCCACACTAAACTCTGAGATATATAAATGTTGTCTTATGACACTAAGTTTGTGGGTGGCAGCCATAGTGGTGACTGTGGGCTGACGCTTGAGGCTCAGTGCTGCCTGGGCTGAGGGACACTGGCATCAACAGTATGCTGTGGGGTGGTTACAAAACTTTCTGAAGCCTACCTTGTTGGCTGGGATGCAGCTCAAAAGCAGTAGGTGGCTCATTTCACTTTCCAGCCTACCCTGGAGCCCCAGGAGTATAGGCAAACTCAGAAAGTCAATCTTTTCTAGGCACTAACAAGCACTTCGAATAACTCAAAGGCCAAGGAGCCCACTGCAGTATCATTTGGTGAAGATATTATTTTTGGAGGAGCCTTCAGATGTACTGTTGATTTGCTAGACAAATATGAAAAAGGCAAAATTTCTAATACCCCACTGTGTGAACAGTAATTGTTGGATTTGCAATGGGAATTGCAGTCACAGGTGCTATTGCCATTACAGAAACTCAATTTGCAGATTTTATTTTCCCTGCTTTTGATCAGATTGTTAATGGAGTCACCAAGTAATGTTATTCCTCTGCGGATTTTTTAAATTGTGGAAGACTCGCCATTGGATCCCCTGGGGACTGTGAAGGCTGTAGGGCTCTCTGTCATTCTCAGAGTCTGGAAGCATTTTTTGCTTACTGCTTAGGAAGGTGGTTGTACCCAGAAGCCCTTTCCAGATCAGAGAGCCTCTTTTGTCATGCATAAAGTGGAAACATCCTCGTTTATTTTTTGAACCAAAAAGACTTTATAAGGCAGTAGTGGAACAAGTTCCTGTAGAGCTGCACATTCAGTATCCACTGTTGCAAAACAAAGTCATACAGGAAGAAAGAGATGTTACTCTAGTTGCCTGGGCTCTCAGTTTCCTGTGATTTGAGAAGTGACTTCCATGGCTTGGAGTGTCCTGTGAAGTCATTGATCCAAGGACTGACTATATGGCCTTGCGATGTGGAAACAGTTTTCAAGTCTATGATCAAAACAGGACAGCTGATAATCAATCATGAGGCAACTTTGCATAGGAGATCATCTCTCCAGTTCAGGAACAATGTTTCCTGAGCCTAGAGTCTCCTATGTCAAGAGTATGTGGGTATGGCAAAGCTTTTACTCACATTTTTGAACCATTCTACATCCCAGACAGGTGGAAGTGTTATGATGCTCTAAGAAAAATTATCAACTGTTGACCACATAGAAAAACTGGAACATTATGAATAAATATTAAAATTTTTTCTGAATTTTTGAATATATTCTCAGACTTAGATTCTCTTGAAAACAATTTTTATGAAGTCAACTATCTTGAGTTGACTAAAAAGTGCAAATTAGCTATTATGTTCACACATCTGAATTTATGATTTCCATTTAAAGTATTTCACATTAACTTTTTAAGGTGTTCCACATAATCTTATAAATGCTGCTTAATACATATGCAAATATTGGGCATGGGATAGCATTCAATAAAGCAAAATCAGATTGTCTTTTAAAAGCCACTAAGTTTGTGATTCTCGGGTACTCAGCAATGGATAATACAGTATTCATCACTTATATAAGCTCCTCTAATATTCTCTCCTGAATTTTATACAACTCTGTGCTTTCCGTCCCTTGAGACAAACTTAAACTGCTTCTCTTTCTTCAAAACCTCTCCACCATATTCTCTGAAAACTTATTTCTACACTTCAAGCTCTCAGATAAAATATAAAAATGTGAATAAACACAAGTATCTGCTTCTGCGGACTCAGTATTTATAAAGATTTCAATACTCTGCAAATTAATTTATATATGTAATGCAACCCACATCATTTTAAATCCACATTAAAGTTCTTAATGTTTCCCTTTAAAAGAATAAACACTCAGGATCCTATTCCAAGATCACTTTTAAAATCTTGAGTTCACCTCCTCCTTACAAGCACAACCAAAACACAAAGTATTTAACAACTACCTTTGACAAGGAACAGGGACCAGCATCTCCATAAAGAGAAAGGACACACACCTTTATAAATGATAGGAGAAACTAGAATGTTCCTGAGTTACACTGTCCTGTTCAGAGACCCTGGGACCTTGAGGAGAGACTAATGGTAAGGACTCTCTTGGAACTGAAGGGCTTTCTCCTTCAGTGGGTGTTCCCATAACTGGAAAATGGATTTCAATCCTTGAACCAAAAACCTTGACATGGGGTAGAAAGAAGGATAGCCTCCTCGTGAACTGAAATACTGCTTTCCCTTTGGTGCCTGCAATGCAGAAAAGGGGGGAATGCTCTTTCTCTCTCTCTCTCCCATTTGGGAACTATTGGCACTCAGAGTTACCTTTCTGTAGAGTTCCTGCCAGCTTGGGGCTGCTGCTAAACATCTTCACTGTATGCTTGTCATATCCTATAACTTCTACCACCAGGGCGTGTTTATAGGACCCTGCTGAGATTGCCACTCCTCTGAAGGACTGAGACGTTTTCATAGAGGAGTATGCTCCACTAAGAACAGTTCTTGGCTCCGTTTCTTCTTTGGCCTCTGGTGGGACTGTTGTTAACTTTCAGATTCAGCCCTCACCTCTTACATCACTCCCATTATGTGTTGCTTTTCATGCATGTGCCTCTAAGGGAAATTTCTGCATTCCCTACCCTAACTCCAACCTGTAGTCTAGACTCTCAGGCCTCAACACAGGGCAGACTCTAGAGCATCAACATTCCTGACAAGTGCTGAGATCATATAACTAAAGAAGCCTAGCATCACAGAATAACATCTAGGCTTACACTGTGCAACTTGATACCCTAACATAAGGCCTTTGCAGCAAGGAAGCCTAACCCACAGAAATATACACAGAATGCCAAACAGATAAAAGAGACAGATTAATATACATGAAATAATGAACAAACAAAATACCTGGTGAAAATCTGAATGCAATAAAATTAAGTAAACTCTCTGGTGAAGGCTTTAAAGCAACAGATTTAATGAAACTTGCTGAGATGCGGAAAACAGTGGAGGAAGAACAAGAGAATTACACCAAAAATAGAGAACATATGAGGCAGTTCCAAACAGAATTATTGGAGCTAAATAACACTACATAGGGACAGCAGATTTCTCAGCTGAAGCTTTACAGACTAGAAGGGAATGACATTAAATTCAATGTGCTGAAAGATAAAAGTACTTCCAATCAAGGATACGCCGCCATGCTAGATTACACAACTTTTACAAAAAAACTAAATGAAGTTCTATAGAATGAAAAGAAATGCCACTTAGCAGCAACAAGAAAGCAAAATATAAAATGTGGGGTGGAAGAGAATGAAAATGTAGACTGATGGATGAGCTTGCAAGTAACTTGCTTTCAAGCAAAAATTGGTTATAAGCAGCAAAACTTTTATGTCAAAAATTCAACAACAGAAAAACAGGCAATCCAATCAAAAAATGAGAGGAGAAATTGGAGAGATACTTTTCTGAAGAGGATATACAGATGGTCAAAAGGCACATGAAAAGATGTTCCTACTCACTGTCTATGAGGGAAATGCAAATTAAAATGACAATGAGATATCACCTTACATTTGAAAGACTGGCTATTATCCAAAAGTATGGAAACAGTAAATGCTGGTGAGGTTGTGGAGGGAAAACTTGCACTGTTGGTGGGAGTGCAAATTGGTACAACCTCTATGGAAAACTTTAGAGATTCCTCAAAATTTAAAGACGGAAATCTCATATGATCCCATGATTCCACTTCTGGGCATCTACCCAAACGAGACAAAAACATTCATCCACGAAGATTCATGCACCCCCATGATTATTGCACCCTTATTCACAATAGCTAAGAACTGAAAATTACCTAAGTGCCCAACATCAGATGAATGGATAAAGAAGATATGGTACATACATACAGTGGAATGCTACAGAGTCCTTCGAAGATATGAAATCCTGTCATTTGAATCAATGTGAATGGAACTAGAAGGGATTATGCTAAGTGAGATAAGTCAGAGGAAGAAAGATAGATACCAGATGACCTCACTCATAGGTGGAATGTGAATAGACAAACCAAAGGAACAAACCAAACAAAACCAACACTAGGACACTTGAAATAGAATTGAGGTTCCAATAAGGAATGTGGGGAGGGGCAAATGGTGGCAAAGACCACTGGACAATGGTGAAGGACACTTGGTGATTTGGTGGAGGGAAGAGTATGTTCACATATACCTAAGGAATGCGGAACCAATATATAGGAAGTTTTTTTACTGTATAGAATAATTACTATGATAAAAAAATTATTGAAAAATTCCAAAAAATTTTATGTCAAAGAAACACCAACCCAGAATTAATCATAAACATTCTGAGAAGAGTAATGTGTATTAATCAGTCTTATTACTTACTGAAGCACACTGTAAGAATATAGGAATTAAAATGCAGTGATGCTAGTTTAAAAATTACAACTAGTTTATTGGAACATAATAGAAAGCTTAGGAAACTAATTCAGTCTTTGGAGAATATTTTGGTATATTAAGTGATAATTATTTTAATTAATTGGTGAGAAGATGGAGTATGCAACAAATGGTGTGGGGATAATTTTCTTGTTATTTGGCAAAGATGATGTTAGATCTCTTATTCTTCATGCCAAAATAAATTCCAGAGGTGTCAAAAGTATAAATGTTCAAAAGCCACCCATACTTTATTCACAACAACAAAAAACTGTAAACAACCTGTATGTTTATCCCTAAGCAAAATGTTGTGTAATCACACAGTTGAATATTTCTCAGCACTCAAAAAGAATGAACTAGAAAGGACCTTGACATGGAAAGATTATCCTGGATTACCTGGATGGGAACAATGTACTCACAAGGGAAGGAGAAGAGTCAGAGAAGGAGGTGTGACAACAGATGCAGATATCAGGGGGATATATTTGAAGATCTCACGGAGCTGCCTTTGAAGATGAAGGAATGAGCTAAGGAATGCAGGCATCCTCTAAAATCTGGCAAAGGTAAGGTCATAAATTCTTTTTTATAGTCTCCAGAAGAAATACCAACTTTGACTTTAGATCTATATGACTCAATTCAAAATTCTGAAGCAGAAGTCTGTTTCTCCAGAACAGTAAGATGATAAATATTGGTTGTTTTAGTCACCAATTTTGTGGCAATTTATGACAGCAACAATAGGAAATTAAATGCACAAAGTTAATTGATCAAAACTGCTTTTTCTGTTCTCCTTGTGTCTTTCGACTGACTGTGCCATTGTCCTGCATGCCTCATAACCTAGCTTCTCAAAATTCAGGAAATAAAGGATTTTCGTCTCACAGCCAGGCAAAAGGATGACACATCTGCTATTATTGAGAAAAACAAGGATAATATGAAATTTAAGGTTCAATGCAGCAGATATCTTTATATCTTTGTCATCACAAAAGGGAAGCAGAAAAACGGAAGCAGTACCTGCCTCCTGTTTTGGCAGTAAAGGAGCTGAAGTGAACCAGGCCTGCTGATGTGAACTGTATTAAAAATTCAAACATTAAAAAAATACATAAAGGTTTTCACTGAGATGTCTTGCTCACACCACGTCCCCATTCACCTGTTCCACATTGACCTCTTTTATTAACTTCTCGCTCATTTTTCCAATGTTTCTTTATGTGTATAGGAATAAATATCTTACACAAAGGGTAATATACTCTGTATACTTTCCCCCCAAGAAACAATGTAAGCATATATAAATTTAACTGTATAAAAAAACTGAACTACATATATAAAATCAAAGGATAAACTTTCAAAAATATTTGCATGTAACCACAAAAAAAATGGAAAACTGATCATTTACTGATGGGGAATGACTCAAGTAATTTATGTTGCATTTATATAATGGAATAATATGCAGTCATTCAAATACATGCAAATGCAGGGAGGAAGTTAGAATTGAGTGATAGTCAATAAGGTTTTTCACCTAACCTTAAAGCGTCACAATCCTTTATAAGGTAACCAACTTCTATATAATTTTTGTATTTTAAAACTATTACAAATAAAAATGGGAAATACCAAGAAAGTGTATATAACTATATAAATTGGAACAATGTCAGATATATAGTGTTAAGAAGGCACTTATAAAATAGTGTGTGTACTATATTCTTATTTTATAAAAACATTGCTGCTATCACAGAGAATATATATAAAGATTATATAACAAACGGCTCTTAATATTAATTTTATTTTCTTTTGTTTATATTGTTATACGCATTTTAGAATTATGAATTCACACCTCGGTCTGTAAGAATTTCACACAACACCCACCACCAGTTCTCGTCGTCCTTCCCGCTCTCCTTCACATGCCTCTAGTAGCCACCATCTTGTGTCTTGTAAGTTTTTTTCAAGGTTTGTGTGTTCATTTGTTTATTTTATTATAGTCCACATATGACTAAAAGATCCTTTTCTTTTCCTTTTCTTTCTGGCTTATTTAACTTAACATTGTCCCCTCCAGCTCCATCCAGGTTGTTGCAAAGGGGACAAGTTCATCTTTTTTTTTTCCAGCTGCATAGAATTCCATTGCATGTGCATGCGCGCATGCGCGTGCATGTGTGTGTGTGTGTGTGTGTGTGTGTGTGTGTGTGTGTGTGTGTGTGTGTGTAGGCCACAGCCTCTTTATCCAGTCATCTGTTGACAGACATTTAGGTTGTTTCCATGTCTTGGCTATTGTGAATTATGCTGCTGTGAACATAGGAGTGTACATATTTTTTCTAAAGGAAAGATACAGGCAGAAATGAAGGTGAACAGGCAGGCAGGAACAGAAAGGAGAAAGCACTTTATTTTATTTAGTTTTTCATTTTGGTTGTTTATCCTGCCCTGGGTCTTGAACTGGCGACACTGGGATGCATGTGGATTGTGTCAGGTGGACCAAACCGCTACACCACCAGAGCACACCCACATATTTTTTTCTGATTAGAGTTTTTGTATTCTCATGTTGTATGCCTATAAATAGAATTGCTGAATCAAATGGTAACTCCATCTTTTTTCTTTTTTAGGAATCTCCATACTGTTTTCCAAAGAGGTTGCAGTAATTTACATTTGCACCAACAGTGTAGGATAGTTCCTTTTTCTCCACAGCCCCTCGAACTCTTGTTGCTTCTAATCTTTTTGATAGAGCCCATTCTCACTGGTGTAAGCTGGTATCTCATTGTAGTTTTTATTTACATTTCTCTGATGATGTGTGATGTAGAACATTTTTTCGAGTATCTGTAGACCATCGGTGTATCTTCTTTAGATAGATGTCTATTCAGTTATTTTGCCCATTTTTGAGTGGGTCATGCGCCTTTTTATTGTTCAGGTGTATGAGTTCTTTATTTTGGAGATCAAGCTCTTATCTGATGTATGTTGTGTTAATATCTTCTCCAATTCTGTGTGTTGTCTTTTTGATTTAGTGGTGTTTTCTTTTACTGTGCAGAAGATTTGCAGTTTGAAGTAGTCCCAAATGCTCAGTTTTACTTTGGCCTCTTTCGCCATTGCTGTTCCTTCCCCAGAGATCTCTTTGAGGATGAGGTCATGGAGTGTTTCTGCCACATTTTCTTCTAAGTATTTTATTACTTCTGGTCTCATGTCCAGGATCCATCTTGAGTTAACTTTTGTGCATGGAGTTAATGTGTAATCTACATTCTTTTTATTTTGCAGACGTCTTTCCAGTTTTCCCAACACCATTTGTTGAATAGACTTTCCTTCCTCCATTGTATGTTCTTGACTCTTTTATCTTAGATTAACTATCCATGTAGATTTGGTTTTACTTCTGGGCTCACAATTTTATTCTGCCAATAGATGTGTCTGTTTTTGTTCCAGTGCCATATTGTTTTGATGATGGTGGCTCTTTAACATAGTTTGAAGTCAGCTATTGTGATACTGCCACTGTTCTTTTTTTCTGAGGATAGTTTTGCTATCTGAAGCCTTTTGTGATTCCATACAAACTTCAGTATTATTTGTTCTATATTCTTCAGTAATATCCCTGAGGTTTTTATGAGAATTGCATTAAATCTGTATATTGCTTTGGGTAGGATGGCCCTTTTTTCTAAGTTAATTCTTCCAATCCATGAGCATAGAATGTTCTTCCATTTCTTTGTGTCTTCTTGAATTTCTTTTCTAAAATTCTTGTAGTATCCATTGTAGAGGTCTTTCACCTCCTTTGTTAAGTTTATTCCTAGGTATTTTATCTTTTTTTGGTGCAATTACAAATAAGATTTAATTTCTTAATTTCATTTTCTGTACTTCATTGTTTGTATATAGGAAAGCCACTGATTTTTTTGTGTATTGATTTTATATCCTGTCACTTTGTTGAATTCACTTACTGTTTCTAGTAGTTTTTTTGTGGATTCTTTGAGATTTTCTAGATATAAATATCATGTCATCTGTAAATAATGATAGTTTTATATAATCTTTTCCAGTTTGGATTCCCATAATGACTTTTTAATATGTAATTGCTCTGGCTAAGACTCCTAGAACTCTGATGAGCAATAGTGGTGAAAATGGGTATTTTTGTATTGTTTTTAGGGGAAAGCCTTTCAATTTTTCACATTGAATATGATGTTGGCTGTGGGTTGGCTGTGTTGAATTTTGTCAAATGTTTTTCTGCATTCGTTGATATGATCATATGATTTTTGTTTTGTCCTTGTTAATATGGTGTTTTATGTTGATCTATTTGCAGATGTTGAACCATCTTTGCATCCCTGGAATAAGTCTCTTTTGATAATAGTGTATAATTTTTAATGTGCTGTTGAATTTGGTTTCCCAGGATTTTGTTGAGGATTTTTGTGTCAACACTCATCAATGATACTGATCTATTTATCTATCTATCCATATTTTTTGGTACTGTCTTTGTCTGATTTTGGCATCAGGCTAATGTTAGCCTCATAGAATGTACTTGGGAGTTTTCTCTCTTCTTCAACTTTGTGGAAGAGTTTAAGGTGTGGGGGATAAACTCTTCTTTGAATGCTTGGTAGAATTTACTTGTGAAACCATCTCGTTCTGGGCTCTTGTTTGTTGGAACATTTTTTATAAATGCTTCAGTTTATGTGGTTGTGATTTTTTTTGTTCAAGTTATCTACATCTTCTTAATAAGTTTTGGGAGGATTCTAGAAACATATTCATTTCCTCACGAATCATGAATTTGTTGGCATATAGGTGCTCATAATAATCTCTTATGGTTCTTTGTATTTCTGCAATATCTGTTGTAATCTCACCTCTTTCATTTCTGATCCTTGTTATTAAGGTTTTCTCCACTTCTTCATGAGTCTGGCTAGGGATTTATAATTTATTTTCTTTTTTTCAAATAATCAGATTTTGATTTGAAAGGACCATCTTTTGAATGGTCCTTTTATTTTCAATTTCATTTGTTTCTGATCTAGTTTGTATTGTTTCCTTCCTTCTAATGAGTTTTGGTTTTGATTGCTCTTCCCTTTTTAGTTCCTTCAGGTGTGTGGTTAGATATTTGATTTAGGCTGTCTCTTGGTTTTTGATGTGTGTTTTTATTATTGTAAGTTTTCCTCTTAGAATTTCTTTTGCCACAGCCCACATATTCTGGTAGCTTGTTTGTTATTTTCATTTGTTTCCAAATAAGTATTAATTTCGTTAATGACCCATGAATTGTTCAGAAGCCTGTTTTTTAATCATCTGCATCTTTGTGGTTCTTCCAGTTTAGTTCTTCTGAATCAATTCTAGTCTTACTCTCTTATGTTCTGAGAAGATGCTTTTTATAATTTGTGATTTGCCAAATTTACTAAGACTTGTTTTGTTTCCCAGGATATGGTCTATTGAGAATGCTCTGTGCACACTTGAGAAGAACATACATTCTTTCATATTGGGGTGGAACACTCTGTATATATCCATTACGTCCAAATGATATATTGCTTCATTTAGGGTTTTTATTTCTTTGTTGATTTCTTTATTGATATAAGTGGGATTTTGAAGCCCCATACTACTATCATGTTATTGTCAATGTCTTCCTTTAGCTCTGTCAACATTTTTTTATATGCTTAGGTGGTCTGTCATTGGGTGCATATATGTTAATTACAGTTACTTATTCTTAATAGATTACCCCTTTGATGATAATGTAGTGTCCATCCTTTAGTGTTGCAGTTCTTGTTTTACTTCCATCCCTGTTACTTTGATGGATTTTTCTGTAACATTTGACTTTTAACCTATGTTTATCTGTAGATCTGATATGAGTTTCTTCTAAGCATAAGATTTATGGGTCCTGTTGTTTGTTTTTAAGGAAAAAATGCAGGCAGGAATGAAGACATATAGACAGGCAGGCAGGAAGAGAGAGGAGGAGGAAGAATTTTTATTTTATTTTTATTTCGTTGTTCACACTGGTTGCTTTCTCCCGCACCCAGGACTCAAACCCAGGGATATGTGGCATGCATCCTTCAGAGGTGATTGACCTACTGCTGTTACACACTGGGTCCTGTTTTTTGAACCATCCAGCCACTCTGTGTCTTTTGATTAGTGAATTCAGTCCACTCACAATTTGGGTGGTTATAGATATGTAGGGCTTTATTGCTGTCATTTGAACTTTTGGTTTCTGTTTCTGTTGTTTTATTTCCCATTATTTTTATTTTTTATTTCCTCTGGATGAGTTTTAGTATTGATTCTTTCAGTTTTATCTTCTCCCAAGATCTTTAGGATGATTGGGTCTTGTTGCTACCATGTGGATTGTCTCGAACTTTACTGCTCTATGATAATGTTTTTTGAGCTGATGCCATATCATGCTTATACGTCCATACAGATTCCATGTTTTCCTTTCTCCCTTTAGTGTTTTTTTCTCTCCTATTGGTTCTATCTTTGTCTTTGATTTTGCTTTCTTTTTATCACCATTCTTGGGGGTTGGTGGCTCTTTGTACTACAAGCTATTAATGATAGTTCTCTTTAGGGTGTCAGATTATGAGGGACTTTTCACTTTCTGAATTAAATGCTTATGTAATATTTGAACATTTTATAATCAGAAAAATTAAAGATATATTATATATATTTTTTTTACTATTCATGTTGATTGCACTGTCACAAAACAATTGGAATATGTGAGTCATTTATGATTTACTGAACTTCCATGTGCCCTCCACCCCTCCTATTTTCTAGTCCTCTTACAGTTAGATAGAAACATTTGATAGGCTCTGGCTAAGGGCTGTGCGTTTAAGAACTGGTGCTTGGCACATGCTGGTGGAGTAGAGATTAGGCTAATTACCTCTGAAGGAGTCAAATCACATACCCATGAGTTTGAGTCCTGTGTCCAGGGGGAAACAGTGTGTGAACAACTAAATGAAGAAAAATGCTGTGCTTCTTGCACCTTTCTTTGCCTGCCTTCATTGTTGCCTTCAATCCTGCCTGCAGCTCCCCTTTAAGAGAATTTTTTAATAAAAATTTTAAAAATTAAAAACGGGTGCTTCTGCTCTCTCTTCATGTACTACAGCAACTGTGGAAATCTAGTGGATGCTAGAGGGCGTATCCACAAAGGCGCCAGTCTGTTTCCTTGAGTTATTGCATGGAAAGGAGCTATCTTCAAAAACCACTGGACTTGTAGTAGACTTTGCATGAGAAAGAAGTAAACTTGCATGCACCAAGTCGTGAGATTTGGGATTTATTATCATAGCATAAAACAAACTATCCTGACTAACAGAAAAGGTTGTCAGATGGGAAAGAACACTTGGTGATCTGGTGGAGGGCACAGTGTGTTGAAATGTATCTAAGAAATGGGGAACGTATACATAGGAAGTTATTTTAATATGTAGAATAATTATTACAATAAAAATAAATTTGAAAAAAGGTTATCAGGCAGCCCACAGGATCCATGAAAGACCTGAAGAACCAGACAGGATCAGGAACCAATGGTGGTTTGACATGATGTAGCAAAGATTCAGTTGCAGAAATGGTTTGATAATATATTGTACTCCCTCCATTGCCAGATAACACTTGTCATAACAGTTGTACCCTGCTGTTATTGTTCTACTATCAGATTTTTTTTAAAGGAAAGATACAGTAAGATGAAGGCGAGTAAGCAGGCAGGCAGGAAGAGAGAGGAGGAAGAAGCATTTTATTTTATTTTTTATTTAGTTGTACATCTTGCTTATCCAAGGCCTGGTACGCGAACCCAGATCCTTGGGATGTCTATGGACTGTGTTTTGACTGGAGGCAGTTGACCAAACTCTACCAGGACAATATCAGATTTTTTATTATATAGTATCTGCCTTGAAAAAAAAAAAAAAACAACTTATCGACACTATATACCTTTCTAACAATGCCTCAGCATTCAAAGTTCTAGGCAGTTCATGTGATTTGCCATGTTGATGTCACATGCCCATGCACTAGCTACTAGGGGATGGGGAGAAGAAATATGTGCTCCTTTCCCTGCTTTTAATATCGCATGGTAGGGTCTCCAAATCTACCTCAAAAACAAAAGTGTTTGAATGCTGAGCAATGAATACAACAAGCCCACTAATCAAGCATACTAATCTTTCACCTCCTGACTTAACTGAAACTTGCCCTTCCTCCCAAAAAAGTGTAATGCCCAGTGTGCCATTCTCTAGCTAGTAAAGTGCTTGGTCATTGTCCTTGACTGTTGCCTTGCTGTCCTTCCATCACAGTCCCAACCCTTGATAAATACAATTGTCCATCTCTCTATGTGAGTCCTAAGCTCATACAATTGCTCAGACAGGAGTCACTAAAAAGTAAGAGATCCCAAACTCTACTGACCTGTCTATGTTGTCTGGCAATCCTATTTTCCAGTTCTGTTCTTCAAGACATTACAGTAGCTTTGCCAAATCCCCATTTCCTCAGTTCTCCTACACTTCTCCTTCTCTTTCCCCCTCACTTCACCTTATATTGTACTTAAAATAGAAGACCTCAGACATTAATGTCCTCAACTCCTTACTTCAAACTGCCTGCAAAATCATGAGCATCCCTACCTAACTAATCCTTACCCTTTTCCTCCTGTCATAGTGCAAGAACTGCTCTTTTTAATGGTGAGTAATTTTTCCCTTTGGTGTTCGTGCCCTATTCCCCACTACCTCTTCAGGAACCTTGATTTATCCATTTTCTCTCTCCCTCTTTTATATTCAGTATCTCCCCTTCTACTGACTCAGTTTTTAAACATATTCAAGTCTCTTATACTTACCACAAATGATTATTTATGATAGCATCAAAAAGAATAAAATAGTTTATAAATAAATAAATTTAACCACAGAGATGCAAAACATGTACACTGAAATCTACCAAAAAATTACAGAGAAAAATTAGAGACGATCTAACTAGTGGAAAGACAGCCCATCTTCATGGATTGTAAGATTTGGCAACCCATCTCCACCCACAGAGCAGACCAAACATGGGCCCATGGCTTTCATAGCCTGTACCATAAGCACCCGAGCGACAAAGGGGGACCCAGATTTAACATTAACATAGACATACTATACAGAATCTATATCTACAGGTTGACTGAAATATCTATTTAAAAAAATCAATAACCATTTTTGCAGAAGTGGAAGGGCTGAACCTAATGTTTGCATGGAATTTTAAAGGATGTAGATAGAAAAACAACCTTGAAAAAGCAAAATAATGTTGGAGGACTCACATTTTCCAGCTTCAAAGCTTAGTACAAAGCCACAGTAATAAAAATATTATAATACTGGCATAAGGATAGACCTATAGATCAATGGAATAGAATTAGAGTCCAAAATCAACCCATGCATCAATGATCAATTGATTTTAACAAGGGTGCTAAGGCCATTTAATTATATACTCAAAAATTGAAAACAGACATTTACACAAAAATACTTGTATATGAACATTCATAACAGCACTTAGTCACAAAAGCCAAAAAGTGGAAAGGATTCAAAAGCCCATCAATAGATAAGCAAAATGGTATATCCTTATGATGAAACAGTATCCATTCATAAAAAGCAATGAAGTACTGATACATACTACACCATGTGTGAACCTCAAAAATAGTTTGCTCAGTGAAAGAAGTGAGACACACAAATTATGATCACATTTATACAAAACTTTCAAAAATTGCAAATTTATTAAGACAGAAGGTAGATTAATGGTTGTTTGTGGTGGGGGTAGAAATGGGGATTGACAAAAAGTGAGCACAAGGCATCTTTTTGGGGAGACGGGCATGTTCTGAAAGTGGATTGTGGTAATGGTTGCACAAATGTAAATACTCTCAAATTAATTGTATACTTAATGCAGGTGAATTCTATGCTGTGTAATTATACTTGAATAAATCTATTCTAAAAAAGAACAGTAAAAACACAGAACATTTCATCCAACAGCAACAGAACACACATTCTTTATGATTTTTATGATTATTTCTTGTTTAGATTTCTATATGCTTTTTAAGATATTGAATTCGCATCTCAGGGTGTATGCATTTCATATCAATCCACCTCCAAAATCCCATTGCCATTTGCAATCACCTTGTTAACTCCTTCCTTCCCTTGTTTCCTTCCCCAAACACACACACCCAGACACAATCTTGCATTCTATGAATTTTATTCAGATGTGTTTGTTTGTATATTAAAATGCTACTTTTTTGTGTATTTATTTTGCATCCTGTCTCTTTGCTGTAGAATGCACACTATTTTTCAGCACACATGGAATATTATTCAGGATAGAGCATATGCTAGATCACAAAACAAGTATTAATAAATTTAAGAAAATCGAAATAATATCAAACATCTTTTCCAACCACAATGGCATGAACTGGAAAAAAGGATCTCAAACAACTTAACTATATCTCAAGGAGCTATAAAAAAAAAACTAACTCAGTTCAATGTTAGCATAAGAAGGGAAATAGCAAAGATTAGGGCAGAAATCAATGAAATTAAGAGACTAAAAAAGACAACAGAAAATATCAACCAATCTAAGAGCTAGGTTTTCATAAAATTAATAAAATGCATGAGCATTTAGTTAGACTTACCAAGAAAAAAAGAGAAAAGACATAATAAATAATAAAGAGAAAGCACTACAACTGATACCACGCAAATATAAGAGACTAGTACAAACAATGGTACATGGCCATTTCTTCCTGGAATAAATTAACGAATTCCTAGTAAGATGCAACCCAACAAGATTCCATCATGGAGAAATAGAAAATCTGAACAGACCCATTACCAGTAAAGAGAATGAAGCAGTCAAATACAAAAAAGCTGAAAACACACAATAAAGAAAAGTCCCAGACCAGAGGCTTCTCTGGTGGAAATCTACCAAACACTTAAGGAAGAATTAATACCAGTTCCTCGCAAATTCTTCCCCAAAGAGAAGAGGAGGGAACACTTGTGATTTCAGTTTATGAGGTCAGCATTACCCTGAAACCAAAGCCTGATAAAGACACTACAAGAAAAGAAACATAGAGTCAATATCTTGATATTTATTCCAGGAATGCAGGGATAGTTCAACATGTTTGAATCAATTAATGTGATAAAAAAAAACATTAGCACAATGAAGGGTAACAATCATGATCATCTCAATAGATGGAGAAAAATCATTTGACAAAACAACATAAATTCATAACAAAAACTCAGCAAACTGGGGTTAGAGGTGTACCTTTGTGGTTCAGGTGGTTGAGACAACTGAGATGTTGACAATGGAGCCCAAGGATCCTGGTGTGACCTGGGACCAGGGGAGAATAACTTAAATAAAAAAAAAAAAGGGTTTCTTCCTCCTTTTCCTTCCTTCAAATGCTTTTCCCTTTTTTACTCTCTTTAAAGAGAAGAGTGCTATTGGCTTAAAAACACTCACAGAGATCAATTGAATAGAATAAAGAACATAAAAATAAATCCATACATATAAAAAGAATTCATGCAACTCAACAGTAGGCATACACATATCCCTCCCTAAACAAATCAATCTGATTTTTTTAATGAGCAGAGGAATGGAATAGACAGTTTTCCAAAGATGTATAGCCAACAAGTATATGAAAAGATGCTCAAAATCATTAATCAGGAAGATGCAAATCAAATCACAACCTCACACTTAGAACAATTACCATCAAAAAGACAAGAGATAACAAGTGTTGGTGAGAATGTGGAGAAAAGGGGAAAATTTTGCAAATCTATGTAAATTGGTATAGCCACATGGAAAGCAGTATGGAAGTCCCTCAAAAAAATTATAAATAGAACTATATGATCCAGCAATCCACTTCTGGGTATATATCCCAAGAAAATTAAAACTGGATCTTGAAGAAATATCTGCACTCTTGTCTTCTTTGCAGCATTATTCATAATAGTCATAGTATCACTTAACATGTAGATTCTAAAAAGCAAAACAAAACAATAACAAAAAGCAAACATCGAAATCATAGAAAGCAAAACAAATCAATAGCAAAAAATAAACCTCAAACAAAAAGTCTCTGTTTCTATAAACAGAGAGAGTAGGAAAGTAGCCGCCAGGGACTACGAAGGTAGGACAAATGCAGGAAATGCTGGTAAAATGGTACAAACAGTTATAAGATGAATAAGATCTTAAGATATAATGTATAACATGATGACGAAAGATAACACTGTGCTGTACAATTGACATTCGCTAAGAGATACAACTTCAATATTTTCAGACACACACAAATAAAATAAAACAGCAACACTGCCTCAGGGTCTCATCACTCTCTAGTTTCTTCCCTGTTTCTCTACTTTCTGTCACGAGCAAACAGCTTGAGAATGTCGTTGTCACTCTTGTTCACTCCTCCCGTGCCCTTTCCTCTCTGGTTGTCTCTCAGTCCATCGCATCTGCCTTCAACTCCTTCCTCATAACTCATTATAATTTGCCATCTACTCCCATCACTTCATGTAAGATTACCCATTGGATTTGTTGCTGAATCCAGTAGATGGTTTTCAGACTTTATTTTGTATCATACTGGCACATTGATCATTTTCTCTGGAGCATGATTTACCTTTGGCTTCCGTGACATCCGTTCTCCTGCTTTTATTCTTTGCTCATTGACCAATACTTCTTGGTCCCTTTTGTAGGTCCCTTTTTCTCTGCCTTTTCCCTAAATGTCGGTATTCAATGAGGTTATGTAAAAGCCCTGTTTTCTTCTCATTCCCTACAGTGCAGGTGGGTGATATCATCCATTCTTATGGTTTTAATAGCCATCTACATGCTGATGTTCCCAACTCTATAGCTCTTCCCTACATTTCTTTCCTGAACTCTAGATCCATATATTCAATGGAATGCAGTATTTCCCCTTTGACTTTTCTGTCTCTGTGAATCATTCTATCATCCACCCAAAAGCCTTGGTCATAAACCCAGGCTTCCTCTTTGACTCACTCTGTAGCTACCACATGCAATGCATTCACTAATCATGTTGATTTTTGCCTCCTAAATATTCTTTTATTCAAGATTCTATACATGGTGCTCGTGGAAACTGAAAGTTTTCAGAGAATACATGAATAGACTGAATTATAGGCAAAATTTGCTAAGCTTGTGTTATTAGCATTTCTCTGGATAGAGTGTGCAGACCATAACTTTCATCACATTCTCAGACAGGTTCGAGACTAAACAAAGTCAAGAACCATTGCTCTAACTCTGTCTATTTCTCTTCATTTACCCTCACACTATGATCAGATGTCAGTACGACCTCTGTACTCTCCATATGACCACCTCTTTGCTAGCAAGACTGGATGCACTCTGCCTATGGGGCTCCTATGTGCCATTGTGGCATGTTCATCTTCCCCACCCGCTTCTGCTAGGAGAGCATTTATTATCATTCCCTTTTCTCCCCTCCTCACGTCTTATTCTTCTCACTTTCTCTTCCCCAGCTTTTCCCTCATGCTTCATTAACACACTAATGATCAGATAACCAAACTTTTGAAAACATAGCTTGAAGCCTCTTAAAACCAAGACGAGAGGCAGTTTTAACTCTACTTGGGAACTCTCACTTGCAGATAATTCCCAACACCTGCTCCAAAGAGAAGAGGGCATGGAGACCTTTCACTTGGAGGTGTGCAGTAAGTAGGAAGAACCCAAACCCAAGTACAGCTGCATTTGGTTAGGAGGAATATGAGAGGCCAGGCAAGAAAATATATGCCATACAATCATTGAGTAAAACTCTGGAAGAAAATTAATAATTTGTCTAACACAGTCTTCTCATCTTTTATGGATAGTTGTTGGTTATTTTCTTTTTCCAGCTGTGTACATACATCAAATGCTTTTGCTCTATCTCAATATATATTCCTTTCTGTTTCTATGTGCTTATTCTTTCTTTAATATCACACTTTCTTCTGTACTTCAGCTTTATAATACAATAGTTATATTCAATTGGGTAGTGTGACTCCTCCAACTTCGTTCTTCAATATCATTTTTGCTATTCTAGATCTTTTGCTTTTTCCTCTAAACTTTAGAGCCTCTTTGTTTATATCTAAAAATAGGTCAGTGGGATTTTGACTGCAATTATGTAGAATCTATAGATCAAGCTGGGAAGAATTGATCTTTTTAAAGATATCAAGTCTTCTTATCCATAAACATGGAATATCTCTCCATTTATATAGATATTCTTGATTTCTTTCATCAGTTTTCTACTTTTCCATATTCAGATTTTATACATATTTTGTTATATTATGCCTAAGTGTGTCATTATTTTGCTGCTATTGTAACTAGTATTGTTTTATAAAAATTTCAAATTCAAATTGTTTATCATTGGCAGATAGGAAAGGAATTAATTTTTGTGTATTGACCTTGTATTCTGTGACTTGCTATGTCATTAGTTCCAAGAGGGGTTTTTTTGTAGATTGGGTTTTTCTATAATCCTACAAAACTTAATAAGTACCATTTTTGCTTAGTTCAAAATATTTAAAAATTTCTCTTAAGACTTCTTTGGCTCAAGTATTATTTAAGAATGTGTTGTCTACTTTCGAAATATTTGGGGAATTTTTTTCTGTTACTGATTTCTAGTTTAATTCCATCGACAGTATACTTTGTATGATTTCTATTCTTTAAAATTTGCTGTGTTTTATGGCTCAGAATATGATCTATATTGGTGAGTGTTCCATATAAGCTTGAGAATAATGTGTATTCTGCTGCCGATGGATTAAATATTCAATAAGAGTTAGATCAAGTTGATTTATGGTGCTCTTCAGGTAAAAATACATTCAAACTCTGTCACTATCTTATTCCACTGTCACTACCTAAGTACAAGCTATCATGGTCTCTTGCTTGGCCCTCCTAACTGACCTAATAGTTATCCCCCTTACTGGCCTACTTGTTTCTAGTTTTGCTCCCGCTATAATCCATTCTCCACACATCAGAAAAAGTGATCAGGTCACTCCCAACTCAAAACCTCCAATGACTTTCAGTTACACCTAAAGTAAAATCTAAATGCCTTCCCATGGTCCACAGGGCTTACAATAGGCTAACCCAGAACTTCTTCCCTACCTCATTTAGTCTTCCCTCTTACTCCTTCTAGTCAAATTTCTTCCTGAAGTCCCTTGAACACACCAAACTCACTCCCACCATCGGGTCGTTGTCCTTTGTGTTTTACCCTGTCTGGGATGTCATTGCCTCTGCATTTTTTTGAAATGACTGCCTTCTTGTCATTCAATCTCATCTCAACTGTCATCTCCTTAGAGAGAACTTTCCTGACTAGTTAATCTCATTTCCCATCTCTACCTAGTCACACTACCTATGTACTGTTTTATTTTTTTCATCCCTTTCCCTGATGGTATCACTGGGGTGCTCTCTTTTCCTCTTGAGTTTGCAGGGATGACTTTTCACCTCTGCTCAGCTCTTGGCTCTCAAATCTCCCCACCTAGTGATTGAAAAATTCTGTCTGTGCTTTCCTTGCTCTGCAATTCCAATGCCCTTTCTCCATTTGATTTCAAATGACCTTCAACTTTCTGAAGTGATCTTGTTCACATATTTGGTTTTTTGCATCTTAATCATTTCTCTAAAATGTGAACTCTAGGAAGCAAAGACTCTCTTTACCACTAAGTTTTTAGTGCCTAAAATAGTGCCTGCACCTAGCTATTTACTGAGTGCTTGAACATTTTCAGTGATTTGGAACTAGTACGTGAGGCAGCCAATGCCTCTTTGGATAGCTTTGTCTGTTGGAAATGTCATCTTTTGGCACACCCTGGTGGAATAGCTGTTAGCTCATCCACCTCCAAAGGAATACAGTCCACATATATCCCAAGGTCCTGGTTTTGCGTCCTGGGCCAGTGGAAAAAATAATATGAACAATTAAATAAAAATAAAATACAGTGTTTGTTGTTCCTCTCTCTTCCTGCCTGCCTGCCTACTCACCTTCATTCCTGCTTGCAATTTTCCTTAAAAAAGAAATTTCACCTTTCTCTTGAGTTAATACTTCATTCCTGACCGTATAAACAGTTAGAAGAGAAAAAAACTTATGATCATTAGAAAAGATGCCGAGGAAGCATTTGATAAAATGTAATCCTTATTTATGGCTAAAAATTTTTTTCTTAGTATAGTAGGAATAAGAGGGAACTTCCTTAACCTGATAAATATCTGCTTTAAAAATCTTATAGTGAAACATAAATAATGGTGAAACATTGAAACTTCCTTTTAAGATAAGTAACAAGACATGGGGTAGTGTCTTTTGTTCAGCATTAAACTGGCAATCTTGCTCAGTAAGACAAGGAAATAAAATAACAGGAATAAGGATTTGGAAGGAAGAAGGCATTTAAATCTTTCTTAGGTGCACCCCTGTGGCTCAGTAGCTAAGGTGCAGACCATGTAAAGACCAGAGACCTGGGTTTGAGACTCAGGGTTGGAGGGAAGAAAAAAACTTTATTTCTCACTCAGTCATCTTCCTTCTGTTTTCCAGAGCCTGAGAGATTGAAGCTGCATGATACTATTTTCTCTCCAGCTCTCAGTAACCTTAGATGTAAAATGAAGGTTTGGACAAGGTGACCCAAAAACTTATGGGTGTTTGCATGCTTCCATGATTCTGAGTCCATATCCTCTCTGCAACTGACTATATAGCTCTCTTTTCCTCTGAAAAATTCCTAATAGTGGTGATTTCCAGAGTCCTCCTTTTCCTAGAAAAATGCTCCATTTTGTTTTTAAAAAATATGTAGCATCCAGGACTTCTGGCAATCTGGTAGGAGCAAGACTCACATCCTCCCCACATAGCAACTAGGATTTCACCTATTTTCCAGAAGCAAATATTGAGGAAAAGCAGGCACAGAGGCTATAGAGATGCAGCAACAATCACGACCACAAAGGGTAGGTGAGACGTCAGGGTTCAAAGCTACATGACAGGTTCAGGATTTAGGATTTGGAGAGCATGGAACTGTGGGGAGAACCAATCTGTCAGGAATTGTGAAAGCAGCAGAGAGCCCGTCCAGTGGGACTGGGCATGAGCCAGGGGCAAAGGTCTTGGCACCAGACAAAAGGAGTACAAGTGCCCTGGTGGTTTGAATGGAAGCCCCAGTGAGAAAAATTACACTGGGCATTGCCATAACCAGAAGAAGAGAGGTGAGTCCCTCACCCCAACCCTCCCACCTTATTGCTCTGGAGTCACAGGATCTGCCCACCGAAAATCCCACCCCCAGGCTTAAAGGAAGAGAATTTTTCATAGGGAGAAACCATCAGTGCAACCCACTGGTGCCGCCATGTGGGTGGAGGAAAAGCTTCAGCCTGACTGCTTATTGTGGGCCAACAGCAAGTTAGTTATTACCATTCAGAGCTGGGATGCTGGAGGAAGACTGCATCCCCCACACAAACTCCAAGCCCATAGACTGAACTTTCGGGCAGCAACAGAGGGCCCCCATAGGAGCTTCAACAAATCCAACCAGTGGTGAAGGCACAAAATTCAAAGACATTCCAGTGTTCAAAGCAAGATCCAGGCTTACTTGGTGTGAGTCAATACCCAACATAAGGCCATCACTGAAGGGAGCCCTATCCCACAGAAACATAAACAGAATGCAAAGTAGAACAAAGACACAGAAAAATATACACTAAATGATGAATCCAATAAAAAAAAAAAACAGGGGAAAATCTGAATACAAGAGAAGTATGCAAACTAGACGAGGATGAATTTAGGGCAACAGCGATACTCATGGAAATCAAGAAAACAATAGGGAAATAAAAAGAGGACAACAAAAAACAGAGATAAGAAATGAGGCAGTTCAAAACAGATGTCAAAGAAATAATGAACACAATAGCTGACCTAAAGAATTCAAGAGAGGGACTCAAGAATAGGATGGACGAAGACTCCAACAGAATCAGTGAACCAGAAGACAGGGCAGAGGAATTCATTCAAACCAACCAGCAAAGATATTTTAAAAAATGCTAAGAAATGAAGACAGTATTAGAGACTTATGGGATAACATCAAAATAAATAACATTCGCATTATAGGGGTCCCAGAGAAAGAGAGAGTATTTGAAGAAATAATAGCTGAGAATTTCCTAACTTGAAGAATGAAGCAAGCCTCCAGACCCAGAAACCTCAAAAAGTTCTTAATAAAAGAAACCCAAGCAGATCTATACCTAGACACATTGTCATTAAAATGTCGAAACTCTGAGATAAAGAATCTTAAAAGCAGCCAGACAAAAACAAGTCACATACAAAAGAGTCCCCGTAAGATTGTCAGCAGATTTCACAACTGAAACTCTACAGGCCAGGAGGGAATGACATGATATATTCAAAGTGCTGAAAGAACAGGACAATGGTGAGGATACTTGGTGATCTGGTGGAGGGCAGGGTATGTTGACATATATCTGAGGAATGGGGAAACTGTACATATTGGGAGCCTATATGCATGAGTTTATTTTATGAGCAAAAAAATGTTACCGTAATAAAAAACATCTATAGTATCCAGAACTAGAAAGAAGTTGAAGAAAGTATAAAGTAAAAAGGATTGGAGTACACGGAGTTGGACATAGGACAGAGCATAAAAATGAGGTGGCAGAGAGAGGCAGCACAAAGACAGGGCTGGGGGTGAGGAGAGGTTGTGGACAGCATCTGAGGGAGAGACGAATCTGGTTGGGGAGAACTCCTTGACATCTTTCCCTGGTATGGGAGGAGGGTTCCTTAAGTGGCCTTTGGGACAGTGATGAAAAGTGAGTTTGTAGTTGAGGCACAAACATTTGTTGGCTCTATCAGTCCTTCCTTACAGCTCTCCTACCTACCCTTGGCTCTCCTTCCCTCCTGTAGCTGGGGTGGGAAAGGGGTAATGACAAAAGCCAGCTCAGGATAGGAAAGGAGGTTGCACAGAGCCAGGTCCCTGTCCAGGAGGCAGAAGCAGCCGCCACAGTGGGAGGGAACAGTAAGCCAACAGCTGAGTGAGACAAGGCCTGGTTTATTTTTTTTCCAGTTTGTTGGCATGTGGGTGGATTTTTCTCCTTTTTTCTTCTCTCCTGCTCTCTGCCGTTTCCACAGAGATGTGGGAGTTTGCAAATTTGTCTCAGTGGAAAGGAGAGGCAAGAGCTGATTTGGGGGTCAGGAGAGCAGAGGACACTGCAATTCTGTTAGGAAGATAACTAGGGCCAATTCCCTAATGATATCACTGGGGTCTCCTTCTTTCCTCTTCAGGCTGCAGGGATGACTTCTCATCTCTGCTCAGCTCTTGGCTCGCAAATCCACTCCACCTGGCAATTGTGAAAGTCTCTTTCTGTGCTTTACTTGCTCTGTAATGCCAAATGCCCTTTCCTTGGGGCCCTGGACCAACTGTGGACATACCTAAGACCCTTCTGCCCAGAGGCTGCTCTCTTCCCAAGGATCTTGCGGGGGCAGGTGGAGGGGACTAAGGATCGTTCCTTTTTTTCGTTATGCATTTAAAAGAGTAAAAAAGTACCTATATGTCGGGAAATCTAGACAGCCACATGCGAAAGAATGAATCAAGGCCACTCTCTAACACCACACACAAAAATTAATTCAAAATGCATTAGAGATTTGGATGTAAGATTAGAAACTATAAAATATTTAGAAGAAAACACAGGCAATATGTTCCATGACATCTGCCTTAAGAGGTCTTTGGGGACTCACCTCCAGCAGTAAGGAAACCAAAAACAAAAATAAACCAATGGAACTACATCAAACCGAAACTTCAGCACAGTAAAAGTAATCATCACTAACACAAAAAGACATCCTGCTGACTGGAAGAAGATATTTGCACACCATACATCAGGCAAGAGCTTAATATCCAAAATATATAAAGAACTCATAAAACTAAATAGAAAAATAATCAACCCAATCAAAATATGGGTAGAAGCATTAAATAGATTTTTCTCCAAAGAAGACATACAAACGTCCAATAGGGACTTAAGAAAATGTTCCACCTCTCTTCTAATTAGGGAAATGCAAATCAAAATAATAATGAGAATTCACCTCACACCTGTGAGAATAGCTATTATCCAAAAGACCAGAAACAACAAGTTGTCATAGAGGAATGCGGAGAAAAGGGAGCTCTTTTACACTGTTGGTGGAAATGTAAATGAGCGCAATCTTTATGGAATGCAATGTGTAGATTCCTTTAGAATTTGAGAATTCCACACGATCCCGTCATCCCACATCTGGGTGTTTACTGGAAAAACTCTAATCACAGAGATATCTGTACCCCCATGTTTATTGCAGCATTATTTCCAATAGCCAAGAAATGGAAACAGCCTAAGAGCCTACCGGCAGATGAATGGATAAAGAAGACATGGTATATATGCATGGCGTAATGCTACACAGTTCTGAAAAAGATGAAATCCTGACATTTCCGACAATATGGATGGATCTAGAAGGGATTATGCTAAGTGAAATAAGTCAGAAGGAGAAAGACAAATAGTGGGCAATCTCTCTCATATGTGGAATATAAAGAAAAAAAGCA
>RJWH01008513.1:0-29819 GCA_004363575.1 Solenodon paradoxus
GTAGCCTTGAGCGCTTTAACCAACAGTCCAATCCATCACACAGGTTTCTTTGTTTAAAAACTTCTAGGGTGTTGTCGGAATTCAGCAAAGCCCAGGTAACCTCTGCGCCAACCAATGGACTGTGCTGCGAAGCGGAGATTCCCACGCTGCACGGCCTGGACTCCAGCCCACGCCTGCGCTGCGACACGCCTGTACAGCCCCTGCCTGTCCATGCAACCTCTGGGGCTGGCGATGGTGACCACAGGCAGGAGCCGCTTTCCCCGGGGCCTGGCACCCTGGTCTGGCAGCTGCTGGGCACTGCTCAAGCTGTCCCCTTGGGGAGAACATCAGGCCCTCTGCCTTCTAGTCCCATGAGAGAGCCGACCAGAGCAGTCGACGAGAGGAGTGAGCAGCAGAAGTCCCTGGAAGATGACAGGTCTGGACTGAGCCTGGTGGTTTCCTCCCCCACCAGTCTGGTGAGTGGTATGCGCTGTTGGGGGTGGGGGAAGTGCCTCTTGATAAAATGCCTCTGAGCTGGTGCAGTGGTTCCCCAGCTAGTGATCCTGAGGGGTATCTGCCTTCTCCCCAGAGTCCCTTCCCTTTGTGGTGTTAGCATTCATAGCCTGGAGATAATGTTGCTTGGATGGGGCTCTTGGGCTTGTGCTGAGCTCCTCCCAGGGACACCTTCTGTCGTCTCCACATCCACCCACTAGGGGAGCTGCTTACCCTCTACCACTTACCAGCAGGCCTTGGGCAAGGCCCTTCACGTCACTGTACCTGTATTTCCTCCTGAGCACTGCTTATTAAGTGAATTTTTTATACCAGCTAAGGCAATACTCATTTTACAGTATGAATCAGATTAACAGCTGTGCTGCCCAGTATGGCAGTCATTAGTCACATGTCATTCTTGAGCACTGAAAATGTAGTTTTTCCTCATTGAGATAGTACTAGACTTCATAGGAAAAAAACGAATGCAATGTATCTCAGGTGCTTGTATGGGTTACATGTTAAGATGAAAATATTTTAGATACTGTGGGTTAAGTAACCTATATTACTAAACTTAGTTTCACCTTTTTTTTTTTTTTTTTTACATTTTTAAAAAATGTAGCTACTACTGTAATATTTTAAATGGTAAATGTGGCTCACATTGCCTTTGCATTGGCCAGTGCTGTTCTAGAATAAGCCTGCTCAGGTTGTTGATACCTGGACGGAAGCTCGCCCTGGGAGTGTCCTGGAGAGAGCCACACGGGGAGAGGCTCGAGAGCTGTTGGCCAGTGCAGTGGTAGTCAGAGCTTTTCAGCCAGTTGACATTTGCTCACGCATAGTGTTTGAAGCGTCCTGCAGTTACTGACTTGCGTGGAGTGTGGGTAGGAACAGTGTGTGCAGCGTCTGCCCCAGCTGCCTGAGTCGGGCAGGGTGTGGGAGAGCAGCTGCTCGGCCATCAGCGAGATGCAGAGACAGTCCACCGGAGGAGTGGGAGCCAGCCGGAGCCAGCACTGGGGCCAAGGTTAGAGAAAGAATAAATACATTTGTAGATTTGAGTGCTTCCAACTACTTGTCTCTCCGGGCTTCACACCACAGGGGACAAAATAGGGTCATGCAAAGCAGAGGTGGGAACTCTTACACACGTGTACAGACAGACTCTTGTTGGGATACTCTCTTGCCTTTTCCACTCTAGCCCCATACATTTCTTTTGGCCTATAGCTTCCAGAGCCTGTAACTCAGGATGGAGCCACGGTGGTAAAACGCACTAAAAGAAGCATACCCTCCCCTTTTCATTTTTTATTTTTAATGTGATGATAATATTAGGTTTTACCCCACCTTCTTCAGCCCTGTGTCTTGAGTCCGGGTCCATGGGCTTTACATGGCCTGCTCCTTGGATGCCTGGGTTACATCCTCTCCCCCTTTTAAAACAGCTTTATGAAATACAATTCGCATACCATACAGTTCACCTAGTTGCAGTGTGTAATTCAAACACCTTTTAGTATATTCATAGGACTGTGCAAACATCACCACAGTCGAATTTTGAAACACTTTCATTCCCCATCAAGAAAACCCTGTGCCCATTAGCAATGGCTTCTCTCCCCTCCCACTACCATACTCCCCCAACTCCTGGCAGCCACTAATTTACTTTGTATCTAGATTTGCCTTGGTGGACATTCCACATAAATGGAGTCATAAAATGTGTGACCTTTTGTGAATGATTTCTTGTACTTAGCATACATACCACGTTTTATTTATCTGTTCATCATTGATAGCCATTTGAATTTTTGTTTAATTTTTGGCTGTTATGAATAATGCTGCTATGAACATTCATGTACAAATTTTTGTGTGTATATATGTTTTTATTTCTCTTGGATGCATACCTAGGAGTGGAATTTGGGGGTCGTATGGTAAGTTTATGTTTAACCTTTTGAGGAATTGCCCAATTGTTTTCTAAAAAAAGCTGCCCCATTTCATATTCTCACCAACAGTGTGTTTCTCCACAGGCTCACTGGCAGTCGTTATTGTCTTTTTATTTTTTAATTACAGCCATCCTAGTGGGTGGAAAGTGCTATGTCTTTGTACTTTTGATTTGTCTTGCCCTGTATCTTTTCAAGTCCTTACTAAGCCATTGGCATATTTTCTCCAAAAAAAAAAAAAGTCTATTCAGAACCTTTGCCCATTTTTTAATTGGGCTATTTGTCATTTTATTATTGAGCTATAATCTTTCTGTGTTCTGGATACTAGACCCCTATCAGAGGTATGGTAGGAAAATATTTTCTCCCATTCCGTGGATTGTCTATTTCACGTAATTGATGTGAACTTTGTTTTTTTTTGTATTTTTTTTTACTTTTACTTACTTTTTACATTAACGCCATTAAAGTTTTTAGTTTTGATGTAGTTCAGTTTATCTATTTTTTCTTTTGACACTTGCTCTTTTGGTGTCATAGCTAAGTACATTAATGGTCTAGCCCAAGGTCATGAAGATTTACTCCTATGTTTTCTTCTCAGAATTAAATTTAGCTCTTCCATTTAGGTCTGTGACCCATTTTGAGTTTATTTTTGTGAATGGTGTGAGAAAGAGATCGAATACACATGTG
Source organism: Solenodon paradoxus (assembly GCA_004363575.1). Lineage (NCBI taxonomy): Eukaryota > Metazoa > Chordata > Mammalia > Eulipotyphla > Solenodontidae > Solenodon > Solenodon paradoxus. The sequence goes on from RJWH01008513.1 coordinate 3,063, forward strand.
CCTTAGCACCACTTGTTGAGAGGATGGGTTTTTTTCTCCATCAAATTGCCCCATCACCCCCTTAATTTTTTGGAAGAGCGATACATTTAAAGTACCCAGATCTTCAGTGCATACCTCAATGAATATTTACATAAGGCTGCACTAGCCACCATCCAGCTCAAGACAGAGCATTTTCAGCTCACCAGAAGGCACCCTCAGTCCTTCTACCAGTCATTGCTCACTTCCAGAGGAAGTCACCATTCTGACTAGCACCACACACTGGTTTTGCCTGTTGTTGACTTTCATATAAATGGAATCATGTAATATGTACTCAAAAGTCTGGCTTCTTTAGCGGAATGTTATGACTGAGATTTATCTGTACATAGAGCATGAAGCTGTAGGTGGTTCTCTTCCATTGTTCTGTGTTATTACATAATAATGTATCACAGTGTGTTTATCCATCCCTCTGAATGGACGTTTGGATTGTTTCCAGGTTTCGACTAATAAAGAAAGCTTCTGTGACCATTCTTAGACTTGCCTTTCAGCAAAACTGGGCACCCTTTTCTATGGGTATATATCTAGATACGGAATGTAGATCAGTGGGCAGGCATATGTTTAAAGTCCTTGTCGTAGTTAGTACTCCATCAGCAGTGTATGAGCACTTTAGCTGCTCTTTATCCTAGCCAGTGATGATGACGATATTTTTCTTTTTGTATGGCCTCTGTGAGCTCCTAGCAGAGCACGTTCCTTCAAACCTCTAGCTTTTATCTCCGCTGTCCCTCTGGCTGGGCCTTTTCCTCACTATGGCCTTGGCCTTCCCTCCCTACCTGCCTCAAAGCACCAGCCACAATGACACTTCGCACGTACCTCCTTCACTTTGTTTAGAACACTCATCACTGTGTGAAATCATAATATCTCACTTGTCTATTTTCGGTCTTCCTGACTGCAGTGTTAGCTCCATGCTACGAAAGACCATGTGTTCACGCGCAGGCTGTAAGTTCGCATTGAGAAGTGCACCGTCAAGTGCAGCAGGTGGGCATACTGGTCTGACCAGGCCAGGCTCTGCCTCGCTGCAACCTTACGGGAGTCTGGTTGCTGGACAGTTTGCTTGGAGGATGGATTCAGAGCCCCTGGTACTGAGCCTAGCAGGAGACTCTTAGCCAGTTTTTTGTTTTGTCTTTAAAGGAAAGATGTAGATAGGAATGAAGGTGAGTAGGCAAGCAGGCAGGAAGAGAGAGGAGGATGAAGCATTTTTATTTTGTTTTAAAAAAAATTCTTATTTAGTTATTCATCTTAGTTGCTCGCCCCAGCCCCAGGATGTGAACCTGGGTTCTTGGGATGTGTGTGGACTGTGCTCAGCCAGAGGCAGCGGACCTGCAATTCCCTCAGGGCACACTTTACCCACTGTTTTTTAACCCTCGGTGTGTGTTGGGGGAGAGAGAGAGTATTGAGTTTGTATGAAGTTTGTTTTTTATTAAAGAGGAATGACAAGAGAGGAGGAAGTATTTTCATGGAATAGGAGGAGGAAGCCTTTTTTATTTTTGTTCCTTCCACTTCGCGACTCCTAGTCGTCCTAGTCCTTGGGTCCGCACCTAAGACGCCAGCTTAGCGCCTGACCCACCGGGGGTGCCACGTTGAGGTTTACAACCCTGACAGCCGTTAAGTCTTTCTTTTAAAAAGGACTTTTTTGAATTCATGTACTGCAAAGCCCCCGCTGTGGGCCAAAGCACCATACTTGATGCCACAGTGGAACAGGACAGATGAGGCTTCTGCTCTTTGGGGACCGACACTGGATTAGACGTGTATTTGTCCGCATCTCAGTTCCCCGTGCGTGCGACGAGTGCTGGGAGGAAGGTGCAGGCGTGCGGAGCTCTCCAGGGTGACGTGTTTCCCGGACACCTGGCAGTTGTCCTAGTCGGACTCCAAGCATCTGAGTTCCGAGATTTGGTCTGAATCACTGTCCTTTTGAACCACCCACCTGTAGCGCATGGTCTCCTGCCCGAGGAGGAGTCCCAGCAGTCCCACTGCCTGACCTAAAGGACACATGGGGCAAACAGTGCTTTTTTTGGTAAAGGAAAGTGCAGGCAGGAATGAAGGCGAGCAGAGGCAGGCGGGCAGGAGGAGGACGATGGAAGAAACTATTCTATCTGTTGTGCACATCTGCTCATCCTGGCATTGCCCCCACCCAGGGTTGCACATCCCAGGCCTTGGGATACATGTGGACTGTGCCCGATGACTTATCCACGAAGCCGCCATGGCACTCCAAAAAAAGGTTGTTTTGAAAGCAGTTCAGAGACCTGGTATGCCTCGTCAGCGGTGCTTCTCTGGGACTGAGCTGTGTCTGCATGTCCTTTAGTAACTCAGGACAGCACTCCTCCGTGCATCCCTGGTGGCATTGCTGGCCAGTGCTGTTATAGCTTCAGTCCTTGGTCAGCAGTCATTGCCCCCCACTGTTGAAGGGGTGGGGCACTGGCCAGCAATGCCACCAGGGTCTGAAGAGCAGAAAGCAGGAAGTGGGGGCAGGCAGCAGTGGTTGCTCCCCCTTGCCTTTCTCTTTTGATCAAGACTGGGGGCCCTGATGTGCAGAAGCTCCAAGCACCCAGTGTTCCCACTGTTTTTCTCTGTTGCCTTAGAGAACAGAAGGCTGTCCCTTCATTTCCTGGTGATTGACCTGTGGTAATGGATTGTGTCTGAACTTGTCCTGTAGTCTCCCTTTCTTCCATGGAGAAAAGCCCTCACCAGTGAATGTTTAGCATCTCAGAGTTCACCTTTGTCTCCTTCCTTTGGCTTCCCTTGCCCCGCCCTTCATTTACATTCTAGACATTTCGGTAGCCTAGGTTTATTCCCTCATTTTTAATAACTGTGCCAGACACAGAGTAAAATGACTTCCCAGCCATGGGAGCCCAGGGAGGTCCCTAACCCAGCTGGGGATGGGGGGTGTAGTCTTGAGGCGAGTAAGGAGAGCTTCCCGGAGGTGATGCGTGACCGCTGAGCTGAGTTGTAAGGACAGTGGTCTCTCCCATCAGGGTCATCAGCAGAGACTGGGAGGTCATAGGATTTCCCAGCCATGTGTATCAGGCTCTGTGAGGCTGCTAGGGCAGCTGCATGGCTGCTCCTCAGGGAGTTCCCCAGGTTTTGATGATGTAGGCCGGCTTTGTTCAGAGTCCAGTGTTGCGAATGGTCCCCAGGAGCCCCCTTGATTGACACATTGTCCTGTTGCTGGCAGAAGGAAGCACCTGGCAGTTCTGAGGGCCCTTTGGAGGTAGCCGTGGAGGCTCCGCTCTGGGAGGTAGCCCCAAAGCCTGCTTCAGAACTTACCAACCTTGGCTTCAAACTGTTCAAACCAACCCTTCTGGGGCAGCCCCAGCCCTGTCCCCTTCCCTGTCTTGATTTAGGGGTTGTAGTGAACAACATCAGGGTGAGGTTGGTGACACTTAAATCAGCTGGGCTTGTCTCACCCCTGGCATGACTCATTTCCTCTGTGTAGACAGCCACATCGGGTGGCCCAGCCAGCTTCCTTGCCTCTGCTCTTTCACACTGAGGCCCAGAAAGGTGGGAAGGACTTAAAATAGCGGGGGGGGGGGAGCTGAAATCCATTCCCACGAGCCCCGCTTCCCCCAGTGAGCAGCTGCAGACTTGGGGAGACAGGAGCAGAAGGGAAGGGGCAGGTCCTGGCTGCCTGGGGCCTCTGGGACCTGCTCACTCATGCCGTCTCCTCTCAGACCTTACAGGAAGGGCCTAACCACCCTGTTATCCCTTCAGCAAGTGGTGCTGGGCAAGTACATATGGCTACATTCAGAAGAGTCCAGGTGGACCCCTTCCTCACACCATACACACACTTAAACTAGGTCACAGACCTGAGTGTGAGAAGTAAAATGATAAAGTTCTTAGCAGAAAACAGGAATAAAATCCTTGTGAATTTGCCTTAGACAGTGGTTTCTTAGTTACAGCACCAATAGCATAGAGAAAAAAGAATGTAGAGAAACTGGACTTCATCAAAATTAAAAACTCCTGTGCTTCCAAAGGTACCATCAAGGAAGTGGAAAGAGGCATGCCCTGGTGGAGTGGCGGTTGAGTCAGTCGCCTCCAAAGGACACAGGCTACATACCCCTGGGTTCGAGTCACAGGCCCCGGGGGGGCACAATTGTGAACACCTAGAAAAAAACTAAGGTACTCCTTCCTCCCTTTTCTTCCTGCCTGTTTGCCTATTGCTGCCTTATTTCCTGTCTGCACCTTTCCTTTAAAACAAGCAGACAACAACAACAAAAAAAAAAGCATGGAAAACGAGCCCACAGAATTGGAGAAATTCTTTGCGTATCAGACATCTGAATATATAACGGCCCTTACAACTCAAATTAGTTTCCATCCATAAACTTCATGACTTAAAACAACAAAAGACAAGTAAACCAATTTTTATTGGTTTCGAATAGGATTTGAAAAGACTTTCCTTCAGAGAAGATACACACACGAGAAGATGCTCACATCATTCGACCAGCAGGGAATTATGCATCAAAACCACGGGACTGCACTGCCTACCCATCATGGCGCCTAGAATCAAAAAGACAGATATAGTTGTCCCTTGGTATCCACAGGGCATGTGGTTCCAGGACCCCGTCAGATACCAACATCAGAGGATACAAATCCCTTCTGTGAAGTGGTATATTTGCATACACCGTACACATGTTACCCTGTGCTTTAAATCATCACAAGATTATTTATAAAAAAAAACAACTACAATGTAAATGCTATGAAAATACTTGTTATGCTGTTTTTATGGAATAATAACAGGAAAAAACAACTGCGCATGTTCAATATAAATATAACCGTTGTAGACCCAATTACGTAGTACGCATTTTCAATCTGGAGTTAGTTGAATCTGCAGGTATAGAACCTGCAAGTGTGGAAGGCTGATTGTAACAGCAAACATATGAGAGCATGTGAAGAAATTGGAACTCTCATACATGGCTGGTAGACCTGTAAAATGGTGCTGTCACGTACAAAAGCCAGTTTGACTTTTTTTTTTTTTTTTAAGGGAAAGGTGCAGGCATGAATGAAGGCAATGAAAGAGAGGTGCTGGCAGAAGAGAGAGGAGAAGCCATTTTATTTTCTTTTTATTGTTCACACTTTTTTTTTTCCCACCTGACCTGGGACTCAAATCCAAGGGGTATATGACCTATGCTCCTTTGGAGGCAGCGACCTAATTGCTACACCACCAGGGTACACCCAATTTGGCATTTTATCAGAAACTTAGAGGACCCCGTGATCCATCAGTTCCACGCCTAGGTGTATACCCAAAAGAATAGAAACCATGAATACACACAAAAATTTACACATGAATGCTCATAGCAGGATTGTTTAACAGCCCAGAATGGAAACAATCCAAATATCCATCAAGCGGTGAGAGGGTAAACAAGATGTGGTACATCCATACAGTGTGGTAATAAAAAAGAATGAAGTATGATGCATGTTACAACCTGGATGGACCTTGAAAACATACTTGAGGGAAGAAACCAGTTACAGAAGACCATGCTGTAAGATTCCATGTATACAAAATGTCCAAAATGGGGGCGTCTGGGGAAATGGAAGGCAGATTATCGGTTGCCTAGAACTGAGTGATTGAGGGGGAATGGGAGCAACTGCCAGTGGGCATGGGGCTTCTTTGTGGAGCGACAAACACACACTAAACTTCTATTATGTGGGTGACTGCACAGCTCTGGGACGGCGCCAAAACTACTATACTCTTTAAATGGGTGAATTGTGTGGTGTGTGACTCAAATCGCTAACAAAGATGTTTTAAAAAAACAACCAGTGTCTTTCCTTGTCTTCCAATAGAAAAGCAGGAGCTGGATCTCAGAAGATGACTTCTACCGGCCTCCCCAGGAGCGCCCCACAGACAGCCCGCTGGGCTACGCCATAGATGCTTCCAGAGGGACTCCAGAGGCAAGGCCTGGGCTCCACAGACATTTGTCTCAAGGACCAAGAAAAAGTTGCTCCATGGGGGCCTTAGATGAGGCTCGTGCGCCTTCCCCAGGAAGCAGGACGAGCAAGAGGCCGCAGGAGCAGCACTTCCGCGTGGTGCACCGCAGGCAGATGGGTAGGTAGCTGGTTCCCATGTGGCCTCCCTGCGCAGAGACGGTGCCCTTCACACAGCGGCTTTAAAGTCCTGTGTTCCATTCCCCATAGGGTACTGCCGTCTCACAAGTAAAAACTCATCCCAAAATCTAATAATAAGGAGCATTCTTTCTGGGTAATTTAGGAAAGCATTTCAGGAATAGTGCTCTACTTTCTCCTAAGATCTTAAAGATAACCCTCAAAACTACCCACAGCATACAAAACTCCTGTTTCATATATTGAAAGGAAAAGTATTTCCCCTGAAACTACCCTGTGTCTTATAATTAGACAAGTTTCTTGGTTCTGCCTCTTTGGAGCCCCAGGTGTTTAAACTGCTTCTTTTCATCTTAGGTGGTTTATTTTAACATCTCCGCTGGGGTTTAGCAGATCTGCTATTTGCTTAGTGTCCTCTGTGTGCTGTTTATAATGAGCCCTGCTTGGTCTCCACGCCCTGTTAAATGCCAGGAAGTGTTAAATAATCATAACCTAATTTTTCTGTAGCTCTCGGAACCAAAAAATGTGCTCCCTTGTCAGTCCCTATCTCTCCTCATTTTCTCTTTGCAGTTAGTTCACAAAGCATTCTGGCCAGGGTCTGGGCCTTGGTGTGGGGAGTATGGATAGGTGGAGACCTGGTCTCCATGCTGGCTTATTCAGGGTCTTCTGTCAACCCATGTGATGGCTGTAAACATGCCAGATGGTGTGTGCCTTGTGCCCAGACCATCAGATTCCCCGAGGGGTAGGAAGACCCTGTACATTGGTTTGAAATCTCCAAGACTAGTCCCAGCTGGGAGAAGAGAACTGTGTCGTTTGGAGCCCTGGACGGTAGCAGCATTGAGCAGTGTGTACATAGACATACGCATTCAGCAGCTCAGCAGTTATGTGTTGTGCATCTGTGGTGTGGCAGGCACTGTTACAGGTGCTGGGAACACAGCAGGAAGCAAAGCAATTCACCTGTCTCTCCAGCACTTGTTCTAGTACTGTCTAGAGACAGGAAATAAGGAAACCAACAAGTACTAGTGTGGGCGGGGCAGTAATCACTGCATCAGAGAGGAAGGACCAAGGTAAGCATGCCTGCTTTCAAACACAGGATAGCCACAGAAACACTTGCAGACGAGCTGACATTTGAGATGGGAAGGGAGGGAGAGAGGGAGGCAATCTTTGTGTTTCAAGCAGGGAGAACAAATGCAAAGGTCCTGCAATGAGAACATCCCTGATGTGTCCAGGGAACAGTGGAGACTGGAGCAGAAGAAATGGAGGAGGTGGTTAGGGATGAGGTGAGAGTGGCTTAGGTGGGGCCTTTGGGTCACAGAAAGGACTTTGGCTTTTGGATTTGGCGACAAGGCTTGGTGGCCTTCTAAGCACAGTTTCAGTGGAATGAAGGGACACACGCACCTTATGCGAGTGGGGTCAAGAAGGAATGCAGGGGCGCTAGAGACAGTCCTGATACTGCCTCTGTAGGAGAGGGAAATGGTGGTAACTGAAGGTGGGAGGGAAGTCAAGAGAGGTAGTTTAAAAGATGGGAGAAACAAGCATGCGTGTGCTGATGGGAATGCTCCAGGAGAGCGAGGAAAACTGTAGAGAGACAACTTTGACCTTGAGTCACAGGGAAGTCAGAACGTGGTACAGGTGCTGATGTGGGGAGGTGTCCTAAGGAGCTCTGGAGACAGTCTTGAGTACTTTTATTTTCTCCATGAAATTCAGGAGCAAGGTCAGCAGCTACAGCTGAGGATGGGACGGTGGCCCTCGAGCGGTGCTCCCACTGGCCTGTGTTCTGGTCCATCACTTCGTCCACACCCATGTTGGGCCCTCGGGCTTGGGTGGTAGAAGGACAGGCCTGTATCTCAAGTTCCCCTTTCTGCTTCCAGGGCTGTCCAACCCCTTCCGGGGTCTCATGAAGCTGGGCACAGTGGAGCGGCGGGGGGCAGTGGGTATCTGGAAGGAATTCTTCTGCGAGCTCTCCCCACTGGAGTTCCGCCTCTACCTGAGCGACGAGGAGCGCACCTGTGTGGAGAACTGCTCCCTGCTGCGCTGTGAGTCTGTGGGGCCGGCCCACAGCGACGGCCGCTTCGAGCTGGTCTTCTCTGGCAGGAAGCTCACCCTGCGTGCCTCCTCCCAGGACGAGGCTGAGGACTGGCTGGACCGGGTGCGGGAGGCTCTGCAGAAGTGTCGGCCCCAGCAGGAGGATGAGTGGGTGAACATCCAGTACCCAGATCAGCCTGGAGACACCCCAGGGGCCCCCAAGGGTGGCGCCCCCTTCCACTCGGACCTGCCCGTGGTGCCTGAAACCCTCCAGGGCACGCAGTTGGATTGGTCCTCTGCCCAGGTTCCTGAGGCAGATGCGATTAAAGAATCCCTTCTCTACCTGTACACAGACAGGACCTGGATGCCCTATATTTTCTCCTTGTCCTTGGAGTCTCTGAAATGCTTCCGTGTTAGAAACAATGAAAAGGTGTTAAGTGACAGCCATGCAGTTGAGACCATCCGAGATATCCTGCCAGACGCAAGCCTTGGGGGCCCGTCCTTCTTCAAAATCGTCACAGCCAAGGCTGTGCTGAAGCTGCAGGCCGGGAATGCCGAGGAGGCCGCTCTGTGGAGGCATCTGGTACGCAAGGTCCTGGCGTCCTCCCTGGAGACAGCCGAGGAGGCAGTGACTCTTGGTGGGAGTCTGGATGGAAACTGTCAGGAGGCGCTGAAGTCCGCCGCACGGGAGAGCGGCTTTCTGCTCCGGCACCTGGCGGCCATCCCCTTGGAGAAGGGCCTCGACTCCCAGGGTTGCTTCTGTGCAGGTGCCAGCTTGCCGCCTCCCAGCCTGCCTGCCTGCCGCTCTGCCGCTGCGCCGCCGGGCTTCCCGGTTCGGCTCTCCGCCCCTCCCTGACTCCCGCATCCCACCCCAGGGCTAAAGCGCTGTCGCTGCAGCCTCTGCTCCGCCCAGCTCCTCTGGGGGAGCCCTGCGTGCGGGAGCCCTGCCTGTCCCTCCTGCTGAAAGGGGTCTCCTGTGGGTGTCTTTTCTGCTTCATGCTGCTGTCCACTCGGGGGTCTAGGGGACCGCCCGCCACCCCCTTCATCACCCTGTTATGACTTCCCACCTGCGGGGCCAAGGGCACAGGACCCTTCCCGATAATTGTGCATGCTTTGGCAAGTGCACAGTTTTTCAATTCCAGGAGTAGGCTTTTATTGCTCAGTGCTGTCTGATAGAATTTCCTGTGACTATTAACACGTTCAAAATCTGTGTGCTAAGATAGTAGCGACAAACCATGTGTGGCCACGTAGTACTTAAAATGTGGCTCGTGTGACTAAGGACCTGGATTTTCAATTTTATGGCATTTAAATGTATTTAAATGAGTGCTCAGACCTTGGGGCCTCTGTGTAGGTCAGTGCGGCTGTACATATTGCTCAACAGCTTGCCATTTTTTTACTTAATAATACATTAAGGCTATTATTCCAAGTCAGTACATCTGCTATATCATTATCCTCAAATCTAGTTCTTCTGTGCTGGGCACTGGGCCAGGTGCTTTATTTGGATTGTCTCATTTAGTCCTCACAAGAGGTGCTACAATGATGTGTTTATAACTGAAGAAACTGAGTCACAGGGCTGGTCAGTACCTTGTCCCAGGTTCATACGGTTAGTGGCAGAGCCAGAATGAGGAACTTAATAGTCCAATCCTGTGTCTCAGGCAGGTCCCCGGGGCCTTGCACTCCCTTGTTTTTTAAGATTCATGTGAGCCGCTGCTCACATTCCATTTTGAGCTCTTTTCCCCAAGCCAGGCACCCATTTCCATCCCTGTGAGCTGTGAGACGGTCTTCCTGCTGCAAAGCGCCAAAGCAAGGGGCATGGCTGCAAGCTGAGCTGTGGCTAGGAGCTGTCCCATCAAGTGGGCTGTGGGTCTACAGGGGAAAGCCTGCTTCAGCTTCAGCCTCCTTTCTCTGGAAGGAAGTGGTCTGCGGTGGGCCCTGGAGCACAGGAGCAGCCAGGCAGAGGAGAGCTTCTTCCTGCGGAGAGCATCTTCACACCACTGCTCTGCCCGCCTCCCCCACCCCGCCCCAACCCGAGTGCCAGGCGCGGGGCGGAGGCAGGACGCAGACCTTGTGAAGAGTCCCCACCTGTGAGTAAGTGCTAGCGGGGACAGCTTTCACCATGCCTGGCACCTTCCTGCCTGCCCCCCGAGACTGAAACAAGAGCACTTAGGCATAACTCAGTGCCCAGGCAGACACCAGCTTCTGACTTGCATTTCATCATTTCACAGGGCACATGCCAAACCTTGTCATTTAAACTTGTAATAACCCCAGAAAATAGCAAGTCATGGCTGAATTTTACAGACTCGGAAATGGAACCTTAAAAAAAGTTTGGGGAAGGTCAGTATGAGGCAGCTGGTGAGGAGAGCTGGGCTTTCCAGTTATCAGGCCAAAGGGACTCTGCCCTGGCCCTGTGGGGGGAATCTGAGCTGGGCCTTTGCTTTGCCCTGGGCACTCCCCACTCCCACTGCCCCCTACCCCCACCGCTGTGAAAGGACATCCAGCAGAGGGCTGAAGCAGGGCCCTGCACCACTGTCCTGAGGCGTCTGGCAGCTCTGCCTTCAAGCCCGTACCAGGCAGTGAGCAGACTGCCCTGCCTCTAGCTGGTTTCACACACACACACACACACACCACCACCCCCACCCCCACCCCACCCCCATGGCTGTCCCATGTCCCCAGCTCCTTCCCTGCTTACAGAGGCCCTTGGTTGCTTCCACTGCGGGCCAGTGGAGGATGACCCTGGAGGACGCTGCCTTGGCAAGCGAGCAGTGGGGACACTGAACAGGGCAGCTGGGTGTCAGAGAACGCAGGCTCTAGAACCAACCCAAGTCTGAGCCCTAGTTCTGCCTCCTAATGGCTGTGTGGCTTCCTAACCTCTCTGCAGCGACTTCTTCAGCTGTAGAATGGCAATAATTCTTAAGAGTGTTTTCTTGTGAAGATCAATGAATAAGGTTGCTTCTGGGTGGTGGTAATGAGATGATGGTGGTTTTATCTTGGACTCTATCTTTCTACTTGCCTGAAATTATCAAGTCCTTTGCTGCATAGTAGATTCTGTGTGATTCACAGTAGGCTCTGTGTGATGCTGGCCCCTCGCAACTCACTCTCCACCATCCTCCTCCCCAGGCTGTTCCCGGCAGATCGGCTTCTCCTTTGTACGACCCAAGCTCTGTGCCTTCTCTGGCCTCTATTACTGTGACATCTGCCACCAAGACGATGCCTCAGTGATTCCGGCCAGAATCATCCACAACTGGGACCTTACCAAGCGCCCGGTAAGTCTGGAGCCCAACCTGTTGTGGCTGCGCAGAGCTGCTGGATGACAGAGGCTGGGTCACTCCTTTTTGCTGCTGTTGGTCATCTGTTTGGGAAGGTTGACTCCAGGGAAGCCAGAGTCACTGGTTCTTAGATGCAAACTAAGAAAAACTTGAGACTGGTCCCCAGCCTCTGGGGACTGAGATTTGTTATTGCCTACTTTGGACCTCAGGTGGGCATCTGAGAATGGTTCTGTCTACTGTCTTCCACAGACAAAACTGTTTAAGGTACCAGTAACTAAATAGATAATGGATTGATAGGTAAGTAGGAGAGAAAAGTAAAGAAATACAGATGGGTTGAGTGGATTAATGGGTAGATGTTTGTATGAGTGTGTGCGTGTGTATGTGGCTATGGATGGGTGCGTGGGTGGATAGAGGGACAGACAGATGGGCTGGCCAGCTGTCTGTACTTCCCCTGGGAGCAGACAGCCTTTCTATGCATTTATTTACTTACACATCTAATTTTTACAAAGTTGGGATCATGTTGGACTCATACTATTTTATAGCATGCTTTGTTCACTAGTATTTACAGCTTGGGTACTTTTTTTATGTTCACCAAGTACTTTTGAATAAGATGTGTTCTAAGATCTTTCAGACTTTTCTCCTTTCCAGCTGAGATTAGTTGGTTATCAAGCTGTGTTACCATACAGCAAATGATTCACCTTCCATCTCCTCATCCCTGAGAGGGGTAATAAGTGTCTCGGTATGTGAGGCCTAAATGAGACAGTAGCCACAAGTTACGTAGCCCTGGTGTCTTATCTCAGTGCCCCGAGTCCATCTCCTGACCTGTCACACCTTCTGCCCCTAATTCACTTGGTCAGGGTCTACCTCAGGGGACACAAACTTGGCTTTCTCCCGAAGGCATAGATTTCTGCTCAGACGGACACAGATGTATGCGGAAGAAACTCTTTGCTCTCTCAAGACCCAGGGCCTGCTGGCCATGCCATCTGGGCACGCACTGTCCTCACCAGAGCGCAGGAGACATGATTCTCAGAGTCTATGCCACCCCAACCCGCCCCGCTCCAAGAAGGGGAAATACCCCAAAGATCTTAGCTTTGCTTTGGAATTTTGGTTGGTTACCTGGTACCCTGGCCATGCCATCTGTGTTAAGTATTTAACTACACAGAGAAAATTAAACCTCAGAAATCACCACAAGTCAAAAAAAAAGAAGCAAAAACCCTGACTAGAAGACACCATTTTCAAGACCCAATATTTCTGTTGTTTCTTATTCATCACTATAATCCTTATGCCACAGACTTTTTCCAGCTGGAAAATGACAGTATGGCTCTAGGCTTCTCTAAGATCAGGAGACAACCAGCTTTCCATCATGGGCCTGGGAAACAAGAAAATGAAAACTGGATCATGGCTGGCTCACAAGTTTAGTGCCTTACTGTTCACTGTCACCGCTCTGGCTGACCCACTTGTGTGCAGCCTGCCTGGCACTTGACAGGGTGTCAGCCCAGAACTGGGCTTCTTTCTTTGTCTGTCTCCTCCACGCCCACGGCGGGTGGGCGGGGGGCGGGGGCGGGGGTGGGGGGGGCCTGCCTTCTGCAGCACTTGGCAGTTTCCAGAACACATTCCTGCATGTGATTTCATCTGCGCCTCACCCTAGGCCTGAGGCTGAGTTGTGGGAAGGGTTGTGTCAGGGGTGGGGGAGCAGTGTGACTGGAACCGCCAGGGCTTTGCCACTGGGCTACCCACAGGCTGGGAGCTAGCGTCCTAGGGTCTGGAAAATGGGAACAGGACTTGTCCACTGTGGGGGAGGCCAGAGATGCTGATGGACCTGGGAGCCAGGAGGTCTGGGGCCTCCCCATGCCCCACGTAATAGCCTCCTGAGGGCCTGATTACATTCCGTGACCCTCCAGGGGACAGTGGGGCCACAGCAGTCACTCATTCTGATGGTAACTCCCTCTGGCTATGCATGTGCTACCTGCCAGGAGCTTACGTGGTTTATCTTTTACTCTAAACTTAAAATGGTCCCATGCAGTATTTTGTTTTTTCCTTTTTACAGAAGAGGAAATTGAATCAAAGAGATTAAGTTACTGTCACCAGTTTGTACAGCTAGGAGGAGGTCGAGTCAGGATTCAAATCCAATTCTGACTCTTAACGACTGCACAGTAGTTGATATCCGAGAACATCTCAGCGCCTCCATCTTTCTTACCACAGCAAGGAAGAGACTGCCGGAGAGAGGCTTCTCTCTGCTGGTGTGGATGCCCAGTTAGACCTGGGCACCTCTGTCTCGAGCGGGTGGGTGGTAAATAAGCCACATCACCTTCTCTGAGCCTCAGTTTCCTCATCTGTAAAATGGGCAGGACAACACTTTGCCCATTAGCTTGAGGAGAAAGGATGTGGTCAGGGTTAGCCCAGCGTCTAGCAGAGTGGATGCTCCGTACAACACTGGCATTGGTGTCAGGGCTGAGGGTAGAACCTTCAGTGCCCTCTCAGCTAGGGGAGGCTGAGATGGATCACTTACCTCTATACGGAGACTTTTAGGGGCGCCCTGGTTGATGGCAAGAGCTGGGGAGCTGGGGAACCTCGGCTTAAGCTGTGGCTGATCTGTGGCTTCCTGTGCTGGGAGCCTGACTCAGATCAGTCACCTGGTTCCTGAGTCAGGCCAGCGGCAGTCCTGTTTCCTGGAGGCAGGACTATGGGGGCTGGGAGCACAGGAAATGGTGAGAAGGGTCTGCAGGCTGAGGGGAGAGGCAGCCTGGCCAGAACAGGGCTGGGGAAGGAAAGCAGCTGGTACCATGTGGGTTGGGGAGTCAGTGTAACTGGGTTTCAGTCCTGGCCAAGTCACTTCATATCTGAACCTCAGTTTCCTCGTCTATAAAATGAAGGTGTCCTATTCCCCTGGAGGGCGGTCGCAGGGCTGAGGGAGAAGTAGAGCAGTGCCTGGCCCAGCTGTGCTCACCGAGTGGCTGTTCTCTCCCACACCAATGCCTGGTGGTGGCTCCAGATCTGCCGGCAGGCCCTGAAGTTCCTGACACAGATCCAAGCCCAGCCCCTCATCAACCTGCAGCTGGTGAACGCATCTCTGTACGAGCACGTGGAGCGAATGCATCTCATTGGGAGGAGCCGGGAGCAGCTGAAGCTTCTAGGAGATTACCTGGGCCTGTGCCGAAGTGGGGCCCTAAAGGAGCTAAGCAAAAGGTGAGCACCCAGGACAGGGACACAGACACAGGGCCAGTGCCCAGGGAGCGCGCGCACCTGCTGCTGCTAAGGCCTCTGTGAGAGGAGAGAGAAGCTGGTACAGTGCACGCATGTGCACGCGCACACCCACACAGTCACATGCACACACACATACGATCATACACACATATATACTATCACACATGTACAAACATACATATACAGTCATACATACAAACACAATCAGATACAAACATACACATGCACACACATATATATACAAACACACACGCATTCACACACTCACACATACACTCTACCCCCACCCCCGCGCCCCGGGGAGGCGGGAGTTGCCTGAGCTGGCCAAAGATCTTCCCATTGGGCTTGAGAAATTAGCACATGCTTTGGGAAAGGCTTTTTTTGTTGTTCATATATTCATTCAACAAACATTTATTAGGAATGTACCAAGTACCCAGCACTGGGCTGTGTATGGAATACAGCACTGAGCGAGGTAGACCCGGGCCTCCCCTTCTGAAGGGAAGGCCGATGCATGAGCCAGGCCAAGATGGGAGAAAAGGGGGAGAGTAAGACTAAGAGCCATCGGGGTGCCTGGCACCTCCCTTCCCCACCCGCCCTCCAGCCAGGCTGCCTTGCTGTCCCTGGCAACTACCCATCCAGAACCTCAGAGAAGGGCAAGATTAGAGTAGAACCCTTGGGATGTTCTCAAGAAACATCTTGACACTCAGGGCCTGAGGGCCTTCAGTGCCCAGAGTTGAGGGAGGAGCGTCACTTTTTGTGAGACTGCTGTCCTGGGGCCTTCAGGAGGGCAGATGTCAGCTGGGGGAGCAGGTGCCTGTGCCCAGGGGGCATCGTGGTTAGGTTTCTGGAGACTTGTAGCAGCTCACAAGTCCCTCTTCCTTCCCCTCCAGCCGTTCCTCCCCACAGAATGGGTAGAGGGACCTCCTGATAAGCTGTGTGTCCTCCACCCTGGCTACAGACCCACTCCTGGGGTCAGGGCAGTGCCCCCTGCAGTTCCCCTGGGCCTCAATGAGAAGGGCAGGGCTGGCTCTTCATGGGCTGCCAGGCCAGCCAGCTGAGCCCTGGTCTCCTTAGCAGTGCTGGAAGAACAGAATGGCCTCTGGGCGTCACCACAGGCCCCTAGGAGGCAGCTTCCCTGGGAGGCTGGGCCCATCTGCATCAGCAGCTGTCTGGGTCTTCCTGAGCCCCTGATGAAGGTGGTAACATCTCAGGTCAGGTGGGACCTCGTCACCCTTCCCACTCAAGGGTTCTCTGTAGACCTGAGTAGACTGAGGGGCTCTGCAGGGTGGGTCCTGGGAGCTGGCTGCACCCAGTCATCCCCACCCTGCTGAGATTGTGTGGTGATCGGCCTTACAGACCTGTGGGGGCTGACCTAGCCTGGGCACTGAAGACAGTCCTGCCGCCTCCTGACCTTACTGTTCCACCCTTGGGTGATGTAGCTGCACGCCTGTGTTCCTGGTCTGCAAGAGAGCAGTGAGGACTGGGAGAGATGGATGCAGCCCAACCCCACTGTGTGGGTCAGGGAAGTCACTTCACTTCTCTGAGCCTGTTTGGTTTTCTTGTAGGTAAAATAGACCATTCATTAAATCTGTTTATGTGGCCTCCTGGAGTTGTGGTGAGAACTGCGCAGGGGCTGATCTGGGGAGAGCCATCGGCAGGCAGGGAAGCAAGCAGAAAGTTCAGACCCGTCCTGCCATCGCACTTTCGGAGCGTGGTCCAGGCCCCCTACACTAGGAAGCAGCTGCAGATGGGATCACATATTGGAACCATAGTTAGCAAATCTAGAGAGGGAACGGGGCACAGTGTGCCTGGCTCAGGTACTCCTAGAGCCAGGCAGGAGCCCGCAGGGGCTCAGTGCTGCTGGACTGTGGGCTCAGGGCCTAACCTCGGAGACCTCAGATTCCGCGCTGCAGACATTGGGTTTTTTTCTGCCACCAGGGTGTTGAGCATGAAACTGTCGCATTCTGGCCGTGGGTTTAGAAGACTGATTTGGCGGCAGAGGGCACCGGGGTGTGGTGACTCCCTGGAGAGATGTGGAGGCTGGGCTCAGCTGATCAGAGGGGCACTGGGGTGAGAGGCTCCAAGACCTGTGAGGAAGTGGTGGTCTCAGGTGTGGGAGGTGAAGTCCAGAGTTCCCCGTTGCTAGTGCAGCCCCCTTGCTGGGTCCTGTGAGGAAGGGGATCATCTGTCTAGCAGGCCTGGACATGTCCCACAGGCCAGGGAAACCCCCAAGTTCACCCTCTTGGGCCTTTTGAAATAGCCATCACAGAAATGCATGTGGGGTGTTGGTGCTCAGGTGCACTTCCCACCATCCTGGGCGCGGTGGGCCCAGGAGGAACTGGGGCTCAGAGGAGACACCCTCCAAATCTCACAGGCTGGGACTGGTACCGAAATCTTCCATCTCCTACCAGTTTAGGCTGCGGCCTGTCCTCTCATCCTCCACCCCCATCCAGCGAGCCCACTGACTTCCAGTACTCTCCCCTGCAGCCAGTCACATATCGGAAGAGGACAGAGAGGGGTCTCCTCACTGTGTGTGTGGACACAGGCTCAGAGTAGGTCTGAGGAGTGGATTTCTCTCCTGGAGGCCCAGATGAGAAGTGACCTCTGGGCTCTTCCCCTCTGGCCTTGACTGAACCTTGTGAAGAAACCAGCTAAACCAGCTGAAGACCTCGCTAAGAATGTGACATTTCAGGATACGTGGCTTGCAGGGAAGGCCTAGGATGGCTGACCCTCCAGGGCTTCCATGACTGGACAGCGATGACGCTCCATCTCAGCCAGCTCCACCCTTCCCGCCAGCTCAGGGACGGTCTCTACACCCTCCACCCGTGTTTTCCTGATGATAAATGGAGGCTTCCTGTTTCCAGAAAATTGGAAATTTGCTGAGGAAGCCGGCCTGGTGAACTGAATGGCTGGTCGGCAGCATCGTCAGTCTATGAGACCCAGCATGGCCTGCTTACCTGCCCGGTGGACTAGATGTCTCTGCCCATCTTGGACGCCCCTCAGATCGCAACCCGGGCCGTGGAGTGGGGCATGGCCATTCCAAATGCCTCATGACCAGGCACCATCCTGCTCCTCAGTGTCCAAATTTCCAAGTTCCCGAGCTCCCTTGGTCTTAAGGCACTCTTCCCCAGCCCTCGCGGCACCCCCGACACAGCCACGCCAGCAGAGTCTGTACCAGGGGAGTTTCTGCAGGTGTTTCCTCTCTGTCCCTCAGGATGTTACCCCGGGATCCCTGCCACTGGTGAGGTGGAAACTAGAGCCGGTGGTGGTTCAGCCCTCATCCTGTGTCCACCCCCATACCTTGAAATGGGATCTGTCATGCGTAGGATACCACTCAGTTCTCTCTTGTCGCACCGAAACCGGATACTTGAATGTGTGTCCTCAGCTGGACCAGAGGCTCCGGAGGGCAGTTGCTATTCTGTCCCCAATGCTGTCCCTAGTACGTCAAGGCAGCAGTAATTACAACAGCTCACCCCCATAGGCCTTCACCAGGTGGGTAAGACGCAGGCTCTGCAGCCTGACTCCTGCATTCTAACTCCAGCTCCGCCACTTAAAGCTGTGTCACCGCACACAAGGTATCTGACATCTCTGTCTCCATTTCTTCTTCCTCTCAAAATGGAAGTTAAAACAGTACCAGCTTCACAGGATTATTGTCAGGATTAAATGAATTAATAAATACAGAGCTCTTAGTCCGCTTCCTGGTACAAAATATTAGCTTTCATTCCCCTCAGCCTCCTCACGATTATAATAATGATGGTTATTGTTGTTGTTGTTATTTAATACCTTAAAATGGCTCAGCTTTATAGGGGTGTAACTGACAAATAAAATTCGAAGATATTTACAGTGTCCCCTGAGAGGACTTGACACACCAATACATCTTTGGATGAGCTCAGTCATCATCTCACCTCTTTGTTTGTGTACAGATAATAATGTATGCACAGATGATATTTGCATATTTTATAAGAACACTGAAGTTTTGCTCTTTTATTTCAGTCCTACCATACAGTGTTATCAGCTATAGTTGATAATTATTGCTCACTCTGTGTTAGGCACCGTGCCAAATGCTTTAAATAAATTATTTAATCTTCTAAGCACCTCCACTTCTCAGGTGAGGAAACCTGAGTTCAGAGAGGTTAAGTACCTTGTCCAGGGTCCAGTAGCTAGTCACCTGGAAGGCCGGGTCGCAAGGCCAGCTGCCTGCGTGTAGGCACCACACCGGTCCAGAGGCTCCGCGCCGGCTCGAGTGCTGACGGAGCAGGATGAGCACCTTTTGCCCAGGTCCTGGAAACCCTTCTAAGTAACTGTTTGTGTTTGTTTTTATTAAAGGCTCCACCACAGGGATTACCTCTTGGAGTCTCCTCACAAGTACAGTGTCGCCGACCTTCAGCAGGTGGGACTGTTATTCTTCCCCCATCTCTAGAGGGGCCTCCTTCCTGGAGAAATCAGAAAGAGAATGGAGGGGTGCCTGCCATTTACTGAGGAGATGGTAGTCTTCAGCTTTCCAGGGCCCCAGAGCCGTGGCCCTGCTGTCCCACGCCCCTGGGGCAGCTACCACCCCCACCCTCCTGCAGTAAGCTGGCGCCTCAGTCCCCTGGCCTGGAGGGCAAAGGGAGGAAAGGCCAGAGGCGTGAGTTGGGAACACTCTTTCCCTCTTTCCCTCACTGGATTTGTGTCTGGCTGTATATGGAACATCCGTGACCTCCATGCATGTGGACTGGATGCCCGTATTGCTCAGCGTGAATCATGGGAAATCTCTGCTGGGATAATCCGCAGGGGCCTGTTTTTGCTGAGGGCCTCAGCCCTAGCTCAGCGCCTCAAAGGCCTGGTGGCCTGCACTTGCCCTCCGCAGATCGCAGATGGGGTATACGAAGGGTTCCTCAAGACCCTGATCGAGTCTGCCTCCCAGCACGTCTACCACTGCGACCTGTGCACCCAACGTGGCTTCATCTGCCAGATCTGTCACCACCACGATATCATCTTCCCCTTTGAGTTTGACACCACAGTCAGGTACGTGGATGCCCAGCCGACTGCCCTCCCCCAGTCCAAGTGCCCGGGGTGGCAGGCCCAGAGGCCTGGTTGGGAACATATTGAATATCCTCTATCTAACCACAGGGTGATGAAGTGTCCAGGGCAGCCGACACTGGCCAGCATGACCAGCTTTAGCGACAAGATGGGCCTTCACAGCACTTCTCGGCCTCAGTTTTGACAGGTGGATGAGTTACTACCCTAGAGTGCTGGCACAGGTCTAGCACAAAGTGGGTGCCTGGTATGACACCTGCCACTGCCTCTGCTGCTGTAATGGTTCTCCATGTCCCCAGTCATCTGGAGCCTCTAAATGGAAAATTTCACCCACCATCTCTCCATGCAGAGGCAGGTGGAGTGGAAACCAAACTGGTGGGAGCACTCATTATCAGGAGGTGTCCCCTGGCCCAGACTCAACCCCTGAACAGACTGAGGCTGCGTTTTTTAAACTTACACAGTATTTTCAACATAAGCAAGTTAAAATGCAAGAGTATTTTCACCATAAGCAAGAAGTCACTTAGCAAGGCTCCGGCCACAGGTATAAATAAGGAAATAGAACAGCGCATCCGCCTGCATTTGGAACACAGGGCTAAGCGTTACTGCAAGACCCTTTGTTTTGGAATGGAGTGGCAATGCCTGCAAGCCTTGGGTTGCGACACTGGGTTCTGGTCAGGAGCGCTGGGCCCTTGGCACTAGCAAGGATTGCTGCTTTCTCCCAGGTGTGGTGAATGCAAGACCGTCTTCCACCAGAGCTGCCAGGCCGTGGTGAAGAAAAGCTGCCCACGCTGTGCCCGCCGGCGCAAGTACCGGGAGCAGAGCATTCTCACTTAACCCAGTTCCACCAGGCTCTGCCGCAGCTGAGTTTGCATCAGCCAGTCTCCTCTCAAGGTGCCACAGTGGTACCCCCAATCAGAGCAAGCCACCCTGAGAGAGCCCTGAGGGTGCCCCACACCCCGCATCAAGTGCCCCTGTCCAGGCCTGGGGGAATTTGCACTAATCAGGCCCAGCTCACCTCACTCTCTGGCACCTCCATAGGGCTGTTCGAACACTGGAAACAAGCCTTGGGGCACACTTTCAATTCCACATTCCTGATTTAAAGATCTAGTTTTTTAAGGTGGATTTTTTTCCCCTTCATATTTCAACAGAAATATTTTTTTATTCTTGACCCTACCCAAGTCAGCCAAGAAATCCCAGGCATTCTCCTCTGGAGCATGTGAGTGGCCAGGCAGGCCTCCTCTGGGCCAGAGTCCGGCCGCTGGCCCGGTGCTTCCCTTTCCCTCTCCCTGAGGTGTGCACTGTCCAGGACAGCTCCAGTGCAACGTGCCAGCCCTTGCCCGCCTCCTAGCACGTTGCCCATGTCCCAAGACGGGAAGACTCGGAACCAGCACTATCAGCACTCTGACCCTTTATTGGCCCAGGGGACAACTGTCCTCTTGCCCACCTCACTGCTCCATGCCCTCCTCCCTGCTGCCGCAGACAAGCAGCTAGGTAGGCAGGGTTCAGCTGCAGTCACTCTCGGGGGACACATCCCCACCTGGCTGACCTTCAGGACAGAGGTCAGCTGGGCCCACAGCGCAGGGCACCCAGGTCAGGGAGCAGCCCCGGGCACCGTGACTGCCAGGCCCCCACTGGACAGTGACCCCTCCCTGTCCCTCTGTGGAGTGCCAGCCCTGCTGCTGCACTGTGATGTGCAGGACGTGGGGGAGCAGCCACCTCGTGGAAGACCTCTCCGCCTCAGTTTACAGAACCGTGAATTCACAAGCTTTGCTCCGCTGGCCCAGGGAGCTCCGCCAGAGATTGGAAACCCCATTGCACATGATTGCCTTGCGGAGGTTCTTGAGCTCTGGTGGGGACCTGGAATTGTTTTCAAAGTAATGTTTCGGCCCTTGGAGTTCAGGGGGAATCTGTGTGTGATTCCTCTGCCACCTGCCCCCACCTCTCTTCAACCCAGCAGGAGGACCCTGGGGTCCTTTGACTGTCCTTTTTGCACTCAGCAAGGACGGGGACCTCAGTGAAAATTGCCTGTCATTGTCAAGAGATGAACCTACTTCCACCTCTCCCCTGGGAGGATTTGACTGCTGAGTCACCTGCCCAGCCCTGTGGAGCCGGGTAAATTGTGCAATAGAATAGAGGAGGTGGGGGGGTGTGGGCTGCCACACATCTCTGTCCCTGTCGTGGAAGATGGCGCACACCTGTGCCCAGCACACCAAAGCCTCCTGACCTGAAAAGCAGATCCTTGACTCCCCCCCAACCCCAACCCCGTAGTCCACATTTATGCTCCACACAAACAGCCTAATGGAGCTGCACTTACCCAGGATCCCTGAGTGGGCAGGAACTGAGCTCAGGGGGTGGGGAGGGTACCACCTGAGTCCAGCCCAGTTTCCTAAGGCCTATGAGTATATGCCAGAAGGTGCCCGAGGAGGCAGCAGGACTGCGGCCCTGGAGGAGCTCACTTCAGCGGGGCAGGGCCCATCCCACCCTCCTGGGGATGTTAGGTTAGAGCTGACCCTCTCCCTATACCAAGAACTGCTAGTGCTTTCATAGGAGTTGATTTACTCCCTGCCCCCCACCCCACACCTCCAATGGAAAGCTGATGTTAACCTCAGTAGTGCCCACATTATTTTTAAAACATCATTTTATGCAATAAACCGTTTCCAGCGAGGGGCTTTGATCCCAAGAAGTGCTTTGCAGTATACTGAAGGAACTGCTGCTACGTGATTTTTGAATGATTTTACAGTAAAAACCGTATCTTCCAATCTCTGTTCTCCCTTCTGAATCCTTACCCTGACTTTGGGTGTTGATGGGGGTGAGCCTCGGGCCATCTGTTACCATCTGCCCCCCCACTCGCCTAGTAGTCATTCCCTGGAGGGGTGCTGAGGGAGGGGTTGTAAACACAGACAGGCCTGTGGGCGTGGAGAAGGGAAGTCACCTTGTTCAGTCTGCCCCCCTCCTGTGGGATAAAATTCAGGAGCTCTGGGAGGCTTACTCACATACACTCACGTACAACCACTGAAACCCATACCCGGAATCCACCTTGGTGGCTGCTTTCTGGTGCCTTAAATGTCCAAGCACAGACCCCAAAACTGGGACATGTGAAACTTTAGGATTATTTCTCACTGAGCTATCCAAGGAGAGAGAAGCAGCCAAGTCAAGACTCATGGATTTTAGGGATTAAAGTGATTTATTTAGCTGCTGCTCTTCCTCTGAAGTTCCCGGAGAAGCCCTGGGGGCCACCGCAGGGGGAAGCACCACTGACCATTATAAAGACAGAAGAAGGAGACAGACCTTCTCCCAGGGATGCAAGAAAACAGGACCAGATAAAAGGACTTGCAGGTCTGAAGTTTCCTGTCCCTTCAAATTAGTGACAGGACAACCTCTGCTCACCCCATGGCCCCAGCTTCCTTCAGGAACCTCACCCCCAGGCAGTAGGTGATAGAGAAGGTAAGTAGAAGCAGTTCAGGGTGTGGGGGAGGCTGGCCCAGGGGACCACAAGCTGGTGGCCTGGGTGCTGCCCATCTTCGGTCTGAGCGCCATCCTGAGCAACCTGCCCCCCGGGCACCTCTTTCCCCTCCCCCTCCTGCTTAAGTTGATGGGAAGCGTGGAACCCTCCAACCTCACAGGGGAGGAGGGCTGGACTGCTGATACATTGAGTACGCAATGCGATAAAAATCCTTTGCTTAGCGCATGTCATTTAATCTTTCCAACAATCCTATAAAGTAGGTGTTACTCTCCAAAGACCACAGGAAAGAAAACTAAGACGCAAAGAGAAGGCAGGAGTCCAGTCCAGCCCCACTTGCTCTCTGCTCACCCTATGGACAAATGGGAGGGTGGCCTTCTCTCCCACCAGGATCAAAGTGGGGATGGCGGCATGCTGAATCCAGCAGGGGAAGGAAATCCGGCCCGAAGTTGGGATGAGGAGTCTGGTGGGGTGAGGAAAAGGGCCTCACCGCACCCTCTGACCCACTGGCCTCCACCCCCACCCCCCAAGACACGCAGGTGTGGCCTAGGAACCCGGGAGGAGGAGGGGGTGGCGTCTCTGCTCCCGGAGCGCTGGCCCGGCCCGGAGGGGACAGGAAGCCAGGACACCGGGGATTGTCTCTCAAGCCGCAGCCCAGCCCCAGCCCAGGAGGAAGTTCTGCCGAGCGCTCTCCGCCGGTGCCTCCCTGGCTGTTTGTTGAACAGGAAACGGGGCAGCGCGGGAGCTGCGTGGTCGAGGAGGGAGCGCCGGACGCCGAGCCCACGCGCGCCTGCCCCCGCAAGTGGAGGCGAGGCCAGCTAGCCGACACCCCGAGGTGCCGGGGCGTGTGGGGTGGGGTGGTGCAGGTGGCGGGTCCTCACTCGGAAACACCGCGCGCCTGTTCCCTTCACGCCTCCTGGGCACCAGCGCGGGTCGCAAAGGAGGGCTGCGCTGGACCCATCCACCACCGGAGGAGGGGAGAGGCGAGAGGCTGCCCTCTATCCCAGGTCAGGAGGGGCCAGGCCCACGATGCCCCCTGTGCCTACCCAAGCGTTGGCGCCGCTGTGGTTCGCGTTGCCCAGGCAGTAGACGGAGGGCACCTCCTGGCGATCTGTCTGTCCTCGCGCTCCAGGGATCCTCCCCGCTCCCCCATCCCTCCCCTTATCCTCGCTCTCCCAGAGTTGGGGCAAGATCCGAAGCCCGCGCCCCCTCTACAAAGCCCGAGACAAGGCGCTCCAGCGGTGGTCCCTGCATTGGCATTCCCGCTCCGAGTTTCCCTGGCCCAGCTGAGCTGCACCGGGAAAGGCCTGGGGAGGGTGGGGGTGACCCGAAGCAGACAGTACCTGCAATCCAGCTGGGAAAGGCTGTTAGTGGCCGATTCGGGGTGCAAAGGGCCTCGTTCGAATTGGGAACGCTCAGGAGAGAGAAGCCCAAGTCGGGCATTCCCAGAGCAGCGAGCAGGCTGGACGCAGAGGCCACAAATCCTGCGGGGGGACGGCGGGGGGGGGCGGGATCCTCCCCGCCCTGGGCTCCACTCGCGACCTGCCAGCGCCCCTTCAGTGTCAGCCCTCCATGTCCCTACCCCTCCCTCATGTCTTCCCCAACACTGGGACCGCCCCCAGTGTCCCGCCAGCCCAGGCCGACTTTTTTGGGTTCCTCCTCACCCCTCCCAGACACAGCTGCTTTGAAGATCCGGTGCAGCCCTTCTGAGCGTGCCTCTCTTTGCTCCCCTTGACAGCTCCTGTACCCCAGGTCCCTCCAGCCCGGTCCTTAGCCGCCGGGCCCTGGAAGATGGCCCGGGCCTAACCTGCCTCCGCCGCCGGCTCCGCCCACCCAGCCCATGGGCTCGCTGAGGCCCGCCCTGACCGTGTGAGTGCGGCGCGAGGGTCCCGGGGAGCAGCGAGAGGGGGTGCTCTCCGCCCTGGGGTTTGCGGGCTCCTTCCGGAAAGCTCAGGGACCCTGCCTCCAGGGCCCGTTGTGCTCGGTGACTCAGTTTACGCCCCTTCCCCCACCGAGGAAAGCTCAAGAAAGTAGAAAAGTGCTTTGCAGATCCCGGCAGAACGCTGCCCCTGATCCTCAGCTTTCCCGAGCGGCCGGGCTCCCAACTGCTGGTCCCGGATCATTTTGTGGGGCAGGAGAAGCTTGGATGAGGGACAGGGGCAGATTTACAGTTAGGGCCTGCCCTCCCTCCCCCTACACCCGGGGGGCCAGGCTGGGCCGGCAAGGAAGGGGATGGGTTGCAGCGATCATTCTGGGAGATGTCCCCTGGGGTCAGCGCAGGGGTAGTTCCTGTCGCAGTGCATTCTCTAGGCGCCACTCCCGTGGGGGCAGTGTGGAGATCACCGGGCAGGTGGACAGGCCGCGAGGGCGGAGAGGCTGGGAGGTGGAGGTGGTAGCTGGAGAGCTGGGGCGGTGCGAGCCGGTCTGGGCGGGCCAGGATCTGGGTTCACGTCTGAGGCGAGGCCACTGGGGAAACCGAGAGAACCGGTTCCCCAGCCTTGGCAGTCACGGCCTCTTATGCCAGGGCCCTAAGACTAAGCGGGGCAGGGCCACTCCCAACGTTGAGAGGCACTGGTCGATCCCCAGAGCCGATGCCCCAACTCTGACCCCGTGGGCCTGGGGGGCAGAGCCTGGAGGGAGGTGGCTCTGTGGACTCATTAGACTGGATGGATGCCTGGAGGGAGGGCAGAATAGGCTGTTCTCACCACTTCACAAATGAGGAAAGTGATGTCCAGGCAACTTTTAGGCAAATATGTAGATTTTATCACGAGTTATCACCTCATCTCCTTCACCCAAGTTTTTCCTGGCTGTAACGTTGGACCAGTATTGCCCACAGTCGCCCCACCAAGGGACTGAAGCGAGGGTCACATTTTACAACCAACGCCACAGAATGAAAGGGCTGTCATGAAAAGGGTTGTCCCTGAGTAAGAAGGGGAGCCTCAGAGAGTATGTTCCCTAAGCCCCCATTTCAGAGACAGGAAAGCTGAGGCCCGAGCGCACACGGCTAGTGCAGCCCCGGAATTCGAACCCAGGTCTTCTGTCTCCCGGGTGAGGTGTGCTTCCGGGTTCCTCGGCCTGACTTCCTTGTTCCTTCCTGTCCGCAGAGAAACGCCGCGGCCGCAATGGCGGCGGACGTCGAGGGGGACGTGTACGTGCTGGTGGAGCACCCCTTCGAGTACACCGGTAAGGATGGGCGCCAGGTCGCCATCCGGCCCAACGAGCGCTACCGAGCACTGGTGGCACGTGCGGCGCGAGCCCGACGGCCGCCCCTTCTATCTGCCGGCGCAGTACGTCCGCGAGCTGCCGGCGCTTGGCGACTGCGCCATCGCCCCGCCGCCGTCGGCGAGCCCCGCGACCCCAGAGCCCTTGGCTTACGACTACCGCTTCGTGAGCGCCTCGGGGCCCGCGGGCCCCGACGGCGGGCCAGCGGAGCCCCGGGGCCGTGCGGAGTCCCTCTGCGTCCCTCCGCGGCGCAGTCCCGCGACCCAGCGCATCAGCCTGGCGCCAGGCCTGCCCGCTTGGTTGTACACGCGGCCCGCGGCGCCCGTGCGGCCCACGCAGTCCCTGGACGACCTGGCGCGCGCCACTGCAGCGCCCCCTGCCGGACTCCTCGGGGGCGCCGGCCACCTCAAGGCCTGCAGCGTGGCGGGCTCCTGGGTGAGCCCGCGGCCCCTGGCGCGCAGCGACTCCGAGAACGTC
>RJWH01008514.1:0-29831 GCA_004363575.1 Solenodon paradoxus
AGGCCTCGCGTCTGGGGGACCATGCTTGCTCCCCACAGCCGGGCGGGCTCCAAGCCACCGCCCGGCTGTCAGCAGGCGCGCGACTTTTCCAGCGACTCACGTCACACGCGTTTCCACTTTAAGAACAAGGGGGACAGGGGCCCTCCCTCCCCAAAAGTCCGCGAGGACGCCCTCTCCCGATTGGCCGAGAGCCGCCCACATGGTGTCACGTGACCACGGGTTTCCTGACGTCAGGGGCTGGCGGCCTGGCGACGGAGATGCTAGAAGTCTCCGGCCCCTGAATACTGGGCGGCGCTGCCCCGGTCAGGCCAGTTCTGACTGGACGTGACAGTGAGCAGGTGTCGGGCAGCACTTGTTCCTTGGCTAGACCCAGACCTGTTCCATGGCCAGAGTGACGTGGGCGCCTGTCCTTCCTGCCTCCTGTCGTCTGACCCAGTACAGCCTGCAGCCCCTCGCCGCTGCTTCTCCCCACACCCTCCCCATCCACGTGTCAGCTCAAACATACTTCAGTCTCCTCGCGGGGTTTCTCGTGCTTTCGCTAATCATTGCCTGTGTCGTGTGCCTTTGAAAGCTCATTCTAAGGTGCACCCTGGTGGTCTAGCGGTCTAGCATACCTGGGAGCAGTCCCAGAACCTCCCAAGGTCCTGAGTTGAAGACCTGCCGACTGCAGAGAATGTCCAATGTGAATACGTCAATAAAACAGCTCCTCCTTTCTCTGCCTGCTTGCCTTCATTCCTCCCTGCGCCTAGAGCACTTTTTCTACCAGATAAACCAAGAGGAGGGTGTGGAGCTTTCCCATTCACCCCCTGCCTTCCCCTTGCGAAGCCACCCTCGTTTTCAGCAAGCCCGCTGCAGTGGCGCATCTGTTGCCGGTGGTGAGCCCATAGGGACACACCAGTCTCAGCATCCCGACTTCACGGTGGCGTAGTCCTGGGTGTTGGATATTCTGCGGGTTTGCACAAGCATTGGCATGCAAACCTCCACCATTACTGTATCATTGCGTACTTTCACTGCCCTGCCAATCCTCTCTGCACCTCGTCCCCTCCCTCCCCTCAGCCTCTGGCAGCTACGGATCTTTTCGCTGTCTCCAGAGTTTTGCCTTTCCCAGGGTACTAGAATCAGACAATACGCAGCCTTTCCAGTTGACTCCTTTCCCGTGACCAGATGAATTCCAGGCTGCTCTGCGTCTCTGCATTTCCTTTTCGGCCCTGCATGGGGACGCTATTGACTGGGTGTTGCAGTTTCTTCATCCATCCTCCTGCTGACGGCCTTCTCGGTTGCTTCTAACCTGTGCGACGCTGACCTAGGGCCATCACCGTATGTGGGCAGCCATTGGTGTGGCCCCAAGTCTTCACTGCATGTGTGTAAATACCTAGGCTCAGGGCTGCTAGATGGTCTGGGCAGACTGTCTGGCTTTGTCAGAAAATACTAAACTGTCTGCCAAGGTGATTCTGCCATTTGGCTTTTCCACCAGCCCTGAAGGCGCACTCGTGTCTCCCGGAATCTTCAGCAGCATTTGGGGGTGTTGGCATTTTGACTTGAGACTGTCTGAGGCGTGTAGTGGGGTCTCGTGGCTGTCTCATGGGCATTCCCTGATGGCAGGCGATATGGAACTTCTTGTCACTTGCCCTCTGTGCCACCTCGGTGAAGCGTGTGCTCGGATCTCAGGCCCGCTTTTTAATCAGGTCACTTTCTCATGTTTCAATTTCACAAGTTCTTTGTAGACTGTGGCGAGCAGTCCTTCGCTGGAGAGATGCTTTGCTAAGGTTTTCTCCGAGTCTGGGACTTGTCTTTTCATTGTCGTGATGGTGGGCTTCGCAGGGCAGAAGTTGAACATCGCCGTGGTCCATCTTGACCATTTCTTTGCTTTACTGCCCTGTGCTTTAGTGTTACACCACTAGAGCCACGGAAACCTAGATTCTATTTCTTTCAAGATCATATGCTATGCCCAGGTGGAGGAGTGGTTAGGTCCGCTGCCTCTGGCCGAGTGTGGTCCACATACATCCTAAAGACCCAGGCTCGTGTCCTGGGGCCGACGGGAACAACACGTGTGAACAACAACATAAAACGGCTTCTTCCTCCTCTCTCCTCCTGCCTGCCTCCATCTGCTCATGCTCATTCCTGCCTGCATCTTTCCTTTGAAAAAGGGCATAATACGCATGGTAATACGCAGTTAAAAAGCTGCACCCAGGGTGAGCTGGTAGAGTTTTCGTGATCAGGTCTCTGAAGGAAAAACAGCAGCCCCGACAAGCCTTGGCTTTTCTCTGATCGTCCGAGGAACTCAAAGGCCTCCCAGTCCCGTGAGCAGGAGCCTGTTTGTGGATCCTACTGGGTTTCGCGGAGGGTTTTCCATCTTTGGGGGTTGGTTTGCCTGTTTATTTTTACTGTGAGCTGTTCGTTTTCTTTGGAAAAATATTTGGGAGTGCTCCTCCAGCTGTGTCCCTCTACAGCATCTGCATTTGCTTTGGTCACGCAACTGGGGTCGCCCCAAGACTGCGATCTGACGACTCAGGCCTTCCGGGGAGGGCAGCTCCTGGGACGCTCTGGGGACAGTCCTCGACACTGTGGAAGTGTGAGGAAATGGAAGTTCACCTGGAACGAACCAACCCCCTCTCCTCAGTCTGCCTTGTCTTCGTGTCTATGGCTGTGACAACCTTCCCACACAGCGCGTCTGCCATACGTCGGTGCTGGAGGTCACGAGGCTGACCCGGTCCCCTTGGGCTGTGGCAGGGCTACACTGCCTCCAGAGCCTGGAGGGACGACCCACTGCCTGGCCTTTCCAGCTTCTGGAGGTCGCCGTGTCCATGCTTCCAAGCCTTGTAGCCATCTTGAAAACCTGCAGCAGCCAGATGAGTCCTCACATGACATCACCCTCACACTTGTCTCACTTTGTTGAAATGATTTCTCTCCAACTTTTGAGGACCCCTGTGAGGCAACTGGGCCCGCCTTAGGACTGGGGTCCAGCTCCCCCTCCCAAGACCCCCTAATTAGCACCCTAATTCTCTCCGCGACCTCAGCCCCTGCGGTCATGTCACTTCACCTAGTCACAGCTTCTGGAGAGGGACCACCGATATCTGGGAGTCGCTGCTCTGCGGCCACACCGGCACAAATGTTCCTTACCTGCAGCTGCCCGTCTGCCCTGCTGCTGAGGGAGACAGCCCTGTCGCTCCTGGTGAATTCCTGTCTGCTTTCTTCATCCCGCCTGGCCCAGCTGGGGACACCACTCCTCGCCACCACAACCCTACCATGTTCCACCGAGCCTTCCTCCGACACCTGTCACAACTAAGTCTCTTCCTTCACAGACACGTTCTCCTGGCCACACCGCCCCACGACTATTTTCCAACCCCCCTCCTTTCTTTAGAGTCAACCTTCGAGAAAGATCCCTGTGTCCTAGTCTGTCCCTCACCCATGCTCTTATGCATGTGAGTATCTTCTGTACACCCACCGTGTGCCAGGCCCCCTGCCAAGAGAAGGACACACATGGCACAGTTAGGCGGGTTTGACCATGGCACGTGGTGCCGGGGACCCAAGGCAGATCCCAGAGCGTTGGGGGAGACTTCGCCTTCACATGCATGGTCCCAGCCTGGCGCGTGGTGGTGCCAAGCAGGCCTGGAGCCCATGTTTGTCCCTCCCGCTGGGTCATGGCTTCTGCAGCGTAATGAGCTGGGGCCTGGGGTGGTGCCTTCGAACACATGGTTCTTTGATCCTGCCTTCACGCAGCAGCTCTCTCGTGAGGTGCCCTGGGAACGCTTACTGTCCACGGCGGCGGCCATGTTCTCTCATCCCGAGCTTGCTGAGTCTCTCAGGTGCTTTGAAAAGATACTACCGGTTTTTATTTATGATGCAACTGTGCTTTTCTGCACTTTTTGAACCTTCCTTTTCCCTCTCATTCTGGAGCTCCTCTGCCTTTGCCTGCTCCTAAATATTCAGAGGTAGAGAAGGTCACTTCTTCCCTCACTTGCATGGACAGTCGTCCACTCATGGTTTCAGCCCTGACTTGTGGGTGCTCGGGTCTTCACACTCGACCCCATCTTGGATGACTGACTGTCCACATTCAGCAGGTCCCGAACTGGCCTCAGGTGTCCTCACTGCAGTTCCCTAATTGGGGAAATGCTGCCACTCGCCAGCCTGTCCCCAGGGCTCACTACCGTCTTCAATGTTATCACTGTCCCTTCTTTCTCATCAGTCACAAACCCCACCTCGCCCTTTCCCAAACTGCGTCTCTAGTAACCTGTGGCCTTCCTCAGTCACATCTGGTCAGCTCCTAGAGCCTGAAAGCGACTTGTCCCTGTCACCCCTTGCATGTGGCTGCTGGAACGGCTGACATTTTATCGCACCCACAGCCCCTCCTGAAACCCGGCAACGGACCCGGTGGCACAGAGGATGCACATTTTTGAACATGGCTCCTAAGCAGCTGCATCTCTCCGTCACCTGTGCCAGTCCCCTGCCTGGGACATCCCAGGAATGCCAACTTGCTTCTAGTTTCACGGACACAAAGTTCGGGCTGGTGTGTCTGCACCACCCACCCACAGGAGGGGCTCGCCGCCCTTCCTGACTCCGTGCCCCTGGCTGCGGACCCTAAACGAGCATCTCGGTGGCTTTTGAACCGGAGCGAAGGGAACACTGTCACACCTGCCCTTCTGGACCGCCTCCGTTCACGTGAGCAGCACGCGTGTGCCAGTGCCCCGGGCCGTGCACGGCTGGAGTTGGCCAAACTGTCCAGGCGTGGAGCCCACCGTGGGAACTGCCACTGCTCACAGGTCTCCCGCTTGGGGCCATTACAAACAACCCTGCCACAACTGCCGTGCAGGGCAGGCTTGGGGTGCTTGGGCCTAGGGCAGCGACTGCGGCATGGAAGCAGATGCCACCGACTGTCCTCTAGACAGAGAAGGACATTTCCTGCTGGCCCACAGCCTCACAGGCCTCAGGTTGCCCAACTTTGCAAGGCTGCCACCATAGGTGCGGGTCCCGACAGCAGATGGCCCTACTGCCTTCAAGACTCACTTCTGACCGCCTTCCCAGAGGCCCCCGACCTTCCCGGCCTGCAGCCCCCCAGCCGTCAGTAGGAGCAGGCGCACCGCCAAGGGGACTGCTAGTCATCCTTGCAGGAGGCCTGCCCTACTCCTGTGTGTCCAGGAGCGCAAACTAGCCAGCAGGGGCCGTGGGTCAGAGGAGACAGGACTTGCGAGGTGGCTGTAAATGACTTCAAACAAAAAACGATGTCCGGGTCTGATCCTCGGGTCTGATCCTCGGGCGCATCTCAAACAATAAGCAAACAAAAAGCCCAGCAGTATGTAACCTCTGACCCCACCCTCTGAGCTGACAGGGAGCGAGGTGTGACGGCAGCGAAAGGGTCCCCGAAGCTGTCCACATCCTGTTCCCCGGAACCCATGAATGCTGCCATCCCCAGGAAGGGGCAGGGGATGGAGCTGGAATGACATCTGCTCATGGCTGGCCCTGAGGTGGGCAGATTAGCCTAAATTAGCCAGACACACCCTTGCTGGCTTTCGAGACAGACGAAGGAGCCACACATCGGGGAACACAGGCAGCCCATCAACGCTGGAAAAAGTGTGGAAAGGAATCGACCCTGAGCTTCCAGACGGAATCAGCCCCGCTCACCCCCAGAACCGAGGGAGAATACGTTTGTGTCATAACCTAATACATCCTCACTGGGATTTCTCACAGCACAAACAGGAAGCTTCCAGATGAGGCAAACGCCTTTTTATGCCATAATTGCTATTATGTGCCCAAGTATTTAAAGCGCAGTTCTGTGAAGGGCTGGGCTGGAGTTGTAAGGAAAATTCTAGAATGTACAGTCTACTACACCTTCCCAGAGCAGTCGGGCGCTGAGGCCTCCTCCCGGACGTCCAGATCCGCAGCATCCGGGACCTGGGAGGATCTCACACTGCCCGTCCACAAGCCAACTGGGTCCCTACCCACTGCACAGGGCTCTTTCTAGACGGGTCAGTGATCTAAACGCCCTGCCGTGTGTGGAGCAAAGTGACACACAGACACACAGCCGATTTCCGAAGTGCACGCGTGTGCACCACGGTCAAGGAGCAAGTCGCGTTTTCCAAAGGTTCTAGAAAAACGAAGGGCTAGGCCTTCACGGACGCGCCTGCATGCCTAACTCCGTCTGTGGTTTACACACCTTGGTGCCTTTGCTTGTAAAGAGCATGATGGCAGATAAGTAAACATTCACACCTGAATCTAAGCTTTGGGAGGAAATGACGGTACTGTGGTTTGCTATCTTTCATCTTCTACAAATGTTTCATACAGAAGACTTCGCCAGTGATTCCTTCAGGAAGTGGTCCAGCTACAGAGGCTGGAGTTGCGGCTTTATCTCACACGCTGGTGTCCGGCAAGCTGTGGGTCTTTAGTGATTCTGGGAGCCCAAACCCATCTGGCGGCATCCACCATATGTCAGCCACGGGAGGCTCTTCTCCTGCACACCGCACCCGTTTTTCATTTCCTTTGCGGGTCCCCTGCTTTTGTGTTAACGGCTACCAAGGACTATACCCTCCGGTCACAAGTGTAGATACTATGCAAGGCAGCCCCATCGTTCTTCAGAATGATCCCATCCTATGGCCTTTCTTGCGTTGGCCTACGACCCTCAAGTGCTCCCAGACGAGAGCGAGCCGGAGGCACTGGTTAGTTTATCCTGAAACTCTGGAGTCTCTCTCCTGCCTACCCCACCCAAAAGCAGCAGACTAAGCTTTGCAGCATTATCTAAAATAGATCAGAAGATGTGACGGCTCTATTTGGAGGAAAGAAACTGTCCTATTATCAAAGAATATACAGGAATCCAAGTGCCTTGAAGGGCTGTCCCACCACGAAGAGAGAGAGTTCAACTTCCTTCCAGAAGGCAGAGCCCAGGCAATTCCGTGGGGCCTCCAGAGGTCCGATTCAGTGTAGTACCAGACACGCCCTTTTGAAGCTGTGGGGCACTGGGCCTCCTCTGATTTTCCAAGATGGCTCCCTGTCGCTTCCTGCTACAACTCCAGCAATCTCAGGATGCAGATGCAGCCTCATTTCCCACTGGCAGTATTATGTGACGGGCGTTGCAGGCTTTAACTAAGGCGACATCAAGCACGGCTCAGCCTCTCTCCTCCGTGCCCCCACGGCCCACCAGTCGCTCGCTCCCTTAACCCTGGATGTCAATGGCTGCGTTCTCATTCCCAGAGCGGGGGTGTGGCCCCCACGTGGACTTTCAGACACACAGGTGTGGCTCTTAAAATCTGCGGGGTCCTGGGAGAGCCCATCACGTTGCTAGTAAGAGAAAGAGCATGTGCAGCAAGTGCAAGACCCAGGAAAAGTCAGGAAGACGGGCATCACACACATGAAAAACACGCTCACACCTCCCTGGACAGAGAGTGCCAAGTCTGGTTAATGTATTTATTACAGCAGATCTTTTTAGTCGTTATTGCCATGAAAAAACTTCCAGGAGATTACATAAAATCTTTTAAGCTATTAGTATCAGCTTGTTTTTTCTTTCGATGGAGTAACACTTTGTTAATTTATGAAATATTTACAGCGTTTACAAAAAGCAAGAGAATATCTAATAAAATTTCTTACTCGTACAAAACCCAGACATTATACTGCTGTCTTTGACATGTATTATTTGGTAGACCATTGAAGCTATGACATAAAATAATTTACAAAGATATATTTAATCTCTCTTAATTCATTGAAAGCAAAGTCATATTAGCTATAAATAGTCCTTTACACATCATTGTAAAACACATTAATTGTTTTGACCAGAGCGTTAGCTTTTACAAATATACTTACTAAATGAATTAGGTCAGATATCAAACAGACCTATGCATTTGAAATTTCATGGAATACTACAAAAACAAAAATAAAACATACCCCAAACCTGTAAAAGCAAACTGCCGAGCACTTCAAGTAAAAATCTGTAGACCCAGCTTGCATGCACGGCTGGGGGAGGGGCACCAACACCATTTAAAGTCAAATTCACAAACGCAATTCGTTCCCGACCGTGCTCAACAAATGCACACCAAGGGCTTTCATTCCAGAGGAAGGTACCCTAGCAGCAGCTCACATACCAAGATGGCTCAGCCTACGCTTTGGCAGATAAGCTGGGGTGAGCGGAGAAACGCGTGTCCCTCAGCAGTGTACCGACGAGACAGCCTCAGACAGTGCTACATCCCAGCTCCCCACAACCTGGAAATGGGTCTGGGGTGCAGGCAAGTTCGTGAACTGAGGAAAGTCAACTGGCAAAGTTACAAAAAGGAACCAAGTCAAATCATATTTAAGTGGGCCCCCTCTGATGTTTTTTGAATGTAAAATAAAAATATGCTTCTCTTGAAAATCAGGGGAAAATATTTCAGAGTCCAAAATTTCAAAACAATGAAAGATTCATCTACACAGCATTTCTCCTTCCACGACCACGTACGACAGTGTAAAGTTGGCAAGGCTCTCGGCCCCTTGCTTTGGAGACGCCTTGGAAGGGGAGCTGGCTTTTTGGCAGCAACGCATCTTTCGCATTTGGGTTCATTGTAGAGATTTCCAAAGCAACGACTGGAAGCAGCCGGAGGAAAATCCATTTCACACACATTCATTCCCCCCTTTCGCTTAAAATCACATTGCTCCAATGAAGCCCAGGAAATACAAATCGCACGCCTAGTATTTTGACAGAGGGAAGAGAAGCCTAAACTTTATGGTTCAAAACTGCTTCGGAGGGTGTCGGGATTTTCCACACGCCACCTTGGCTCCCATCTTCAGACTGCTGTGTGGAGTGACGTGTTCTTGGAATATGTATTCCAGAAGGCACATATTCAAGAGATGGGTATCTCGTTAGTTCCCACGTTACACGGAGGCAAACACTCTAAGCTACTTTGTACAGGGCCCCGCAGACAGCCGACCCCTCACCTGGGTGCTCAGAAGTGGGTCTGCACATGGGGAAGCAAGTGTGACGGGCTGGCCGGAGAGGTGGCGGAGTCCGAGAGCTTGGCAGAGGTGGCGAGCTGCAGCTCCTCCAGCCGCTTGATGTACTCGTCGCGCAGGGCCAAGAGCTCCACGTAGCGCTGCTCCACCGCGTTGGGCTGCTGGGGGAAGCACAGACGGTTACACGGCGCCCGCCTCCTGTGTGGCCTATCCCGGGCCCCGCCCCCTGCGACCCTAGAGGTGACAACTCTTCTCCCATTGCTGTGTCACCTTCCTTGTAGTGTAGACCCAACACACTTTTCCTACGAGTGCCCTGAAACAGAACAGCACAGCAGCAGTCCCTGGTGGCTCAGGTGTTAAGCCTGTGTCTCCGGTGCAGTCCACACACAGCTTAAGGATGTGGCTGATGGCCCAGGACCCAGGGAACCAGAATGAGCAACTAGGTAAATAAAATGCTTCTCCCTTCTCTCTCCTGCCAGCCTACCCACTCTCTTCATTCCTGCATGCTTCCTTCCTCTACAAAACAAAGCTGGGATAAAAGATACAGTACCGCTGAGCCCTCCTGGCAGCGTGTGGAAACCTGCGGGGCTGCGGGAACCGGGAGGGGCTGCGGGAACCGGGAGGGGGTGCGGGAACTCTAAGGGATTCAGGAATGCAGGGGGCTGCGGGCACGAGTGGGAGGCTGACTTTGTCATACACTGAAGCAGGGCGTCTCTCATCCGCGTGGCACTTGGGGCACCTGCATGTTTGCCTTTGTGAAAAGTGACATCAGTAGACCTACTGTCTTTCATCACCTGACATTCTCACAGGACAGGGGCTCTGAGCTCCATCCCTGCTGGGTCCATGGAAGGACCGAGGGGCGCTGTTCAGGGACTCTCCGGGGAGGGGACTGTCAGGGAGGACAGAGGTGTCTTAACTGCACTAGATACCGCCGAACTGCGCCAAGGTGACGGTGCCGCACTAACCACCCTCAGTGACGGCGGCTCATCCACATTGCTGCACGCCCTGTCGAGAACTCGGGGACACCGGTCGTGCGGGATGACACAGACACAGCACCTCCACCGTCCTCACCTGCACTCACGGCTCTTACAGCTGTGCCTGTGCTGGGACCCACCCCGACGCCACCAGTCATGTGACTGGGCCTCCCGACGCCTCCCCCCGCCATCTGTCACCGGGGAATAAAAACAGCAGGGCCGTCGCAGGGCTGTCGTGAGCACAGTCAGTAGACGGTGTTGGGAGGGGACTGACAGCAACGAAGGGACAAATCACACTGGAACCAAGTACGCTTTTCCCCAGTGTGTTCACGCCCCAATTTTTACACCGAGGCATCTAGCAGACATTCCTGTGCACGAATTTAATGTGTCTCTCCCTGAGTCAAGACATGTAGGCACAAAGGCCATCGGCACCAGGCGAGGATATGCGACAAAGCCGTCAGGAGACCCCCTCGGCAGCGCACGTGCCTTCTGAAGCCATCGCAGGGGGGGCAAGCTTCTAGAAAGCCCGAGCAATACATGAAGACCTGCGGAGAGAAGCGCCACGTCTGTGGAAGGGCTTTCCTTGAGTGTCCGTGAAGCCCGGAGCCCTCCTCTGTCCCTCCGACAAGCTGTCCCGACCCGGGCGCGCCGAGGAGGCAGTGACGCTGATGTGTCGAAGAAGCCTGCACCGGGCTCCGAGCCTCATGCCGAGGATGCCCCACGTGAGAAGCAGACGGCTCTCGGACCCGCGTCTCAGACACGGGGGCAAGAGCACTGGCTTCAGACTACACCGTCTCCCTGTGGCAGCTGTCACAAGTCACACCAGCTGGGTCCGCAGGCTTCCCCGGACCGCTCTTCAGGCCAGAGGCCTGACGGCAGCAGGGCCGCGCTCCCGCAGGAGGCTCTCGGCAGCTCCTTCCTGCCTCGTCCAGCTGCTGCAGGCCCCAGGCTCCCTCAGCTCAGGGCCACGGCCCTCTGGTCTCGGCGGCAGCCCCGTGGCCTCCCGAGTCTCGACTCTCTCTCTGCTGTCTCGGGACACCTGCCACTGGACTCAGGGCCCGTCCCTGCTGCATCACAGCCGCAGGCTCTGGGGGGGACTGTCGTCTTTGGGGACCACCGGCCAGCCCCCGGTGGGCAGCCAGAGCAAATGCAACAGTTGTCTGCTCTCAACAGGGTTCCCAAAGGCCCACGGGTGTGGACAGATCGCCTCCCAACCCTGTTTTTCCCGTGATCCTGTTCTTTTTGCTATGACTTTGCAGAACGTGAGGTTTGTCAGCAACACGTAGATGGTTCTGGAACACGAGCACCGACCACTCTGCTTTGCCCCTTTCCCTCTATATTGAGCTGACGCCCAGACGCCGCTCTGCGCACCCAGCACCCGGGGGAAGAAGGGAGGCCCATCCCCGTTTTCACGGCAAACACGAATCCAACCACACCGAGCGTCAGAGGCGTGCTGGGAGGCGACGGCTATGACGGAAAGGAGAGAGCGGTGCGGTGCTGGGGGCCGCCGCGCTGCATATGTGCCTCAAGCTGGCGAAGGCTGGAGGGAAACGAGGGCCGTGTGCCCAAGTGTGAGGATAAGCGAGGAGCCCAGGGTGGCTGAAGCGCCGTGCGGGGCCATCCAGGAGGCAGGTCAGACATGTGTGGGCGAGGTGGGTCACAGAAGGCCCCAGAGGCACTGTCAGGCCTCTGGGTGAGCTCGGCTGTGGGGACAGCCGGGGAGGCTCGGCTGCGGCCTCACAAGGCGCTCTGACAGCCGTGCCAAGGACAGATGAGGAGCGAGCAAGGGCAGAATTGGCACCCAGGAAGGGACACGGCAGGCAGGGTGCGCGGAGTGCCAGGAGCAGAGTCCGAGCCGGCAGTCTCTGAGGTTCCCGGTGGTCAGAGAGGGTGCCAGGGGTCAGGGAGGACCAGATGGGGCCGCTTAGAAGTGTCGGGCAGGACAGCGGGAGCCCTGGGGCTCGCTGATGCCAGACCAAGGGCAATCAGCTGCCTGGCACCAGGATCTTCAGCTGCTCCCCGTCCTGGTGCAGCCTTCCCCGGGTGCTAGCTGGCACACCACCTCTCACCGCCCCCACCTACGCTGCCTCGGGCTCCATTTGGTCTCAGGAACATTTGGCTTCCGGTGGGCTAAGTTCTGCCTCCAGAGCCCCCTCAACATTGATCGTGGAGGCTGTTTTCAAAACGTCCTCCTTTGAACTGACCATGACAATCGGTTTGTCACTGTCAGCAAGCGCAAGTTGACAAGAGAAAAACGTCCAGGGAAAACTATCAGTTTTGCAGATGACACGACTGTATGATTAGAAAGTTCAAGAGTAGACAGAGAGCTCTTAGAAATAAAAAGGCAAGGGGCGCAGGCGATACAGAAATTCGCCACCTACACACATAAGATGCGTTAGGACAGAACAGAGGCAGAGGCCATTCGTGACGGCACGTGAAACACATGCCGAGAAGTGAAACTTAAAAGTCACTAACTATCCCTTGACTTGTCACTTGTAAAAGGAATTAAGAGTGCCAGCAATCGGCTAGCTATGCGAGCATTTTAGGCTTTGGACGATCTTCATGCTCACAGTCCGTTAACTTTCCCCTCACAAATGACTGACACGCCACACGGATCAGCCTGCTTGACCGGACCGTCAGTTCTCATTCTGCAGCTGTCGGCCTGCACATGGGAACTTGTCCAGTGGCCCTGGTCACAGCTGCATGGCGTGTGCTCATTCCCCAGGTGAAATGTGAGACTGGCCAGCTGCTGAAGGTCCTTCACATGGGTCTCTAATGTGACTCGTTTAGACTCCTGCTTTTGCCACGAGCGGATGTACTCAAAAAAACCCCAAAAAACAAACAAAACCGAGTACCAACTTGGTTTAACGACAGCCGCTCGCCAAATACGCGTGCTCGTCCTTCCACCCATGGGGCAGAGCGCTCATGTCGTAGCAAGGATGGCCTCTGGCGCGAGAAGCACAGCGGGCCTTTCCTCTTGAGCACCCACAGCTCACTAAGGCACCTTCCCACAGCCATGTTCCATCACGGTACAGTGAATGCGGCAGGTGCCCCGTGATGGCCTCTATACCACCTGGGCCGCATGGCTGGATAATGAGCTCACGTGGAGCAGCCAAGTACCGTTTTCCGGTTTCTATAACACCACTGAAGAAGTTCAGGTCACTGATCTCACTGTATCTGTGGAGGAAGTAATGCTCCAACAAGGCATTTAAGGAAAGAGAATGCACTTCATCACACCTTCAGTATGGCTTTCTCCCCAAGCACTGTCATCATCAGCTGATTTCCTGGACTCGCCACCAGCCCAGGAGCTTCCTAAAGGCAGACTAGTTCTTTTTTCTTTTCAAGGAAAGGTGCAGGAATGAAGGCGAGTGGGCTGGCAGGCAGGAAGACAGAGGAGAAGCAGCGTTTTACTTATTTTTATTTAGTTGTTCACACTGACTGCTCCCCCTTGGGCCCCGGGGCTTGAACCCAGGACCCAGTGACACATGCAGACTACAGCCAGGGTGTACTAGGCCGCTCCACCACTAGGGGGCACCAGAGACTACCTCTTCTGAATCTGCGCCCGCCCCCAGTGTGGGAGCATTGGATGGAAACACAAAGTGCTGTGAACACAGAGGTGTGTGCAGTACCTGAACCTTGAGAAAATCCTGATGCAGAGAAGACATTTTCTTTTTAAAGGAAATCGCAGATGACAATGTCGACCAATTCCATTCTCAGAAGAAAAAGCTCTACCAGAGAATGAGCTGCCCTCCCTACTACTGCGACCTGTATGTAGGAACAGAGTCCCCAAGTCTTTGAATTTCCCCAGTGACAATGGGGCAGGGGAGGTTATAGGACCGCTGCAGAGGAGGTTGACATGTTCTAGTCGCCAATGCTTTTACAAGGCTCCAGGACATCCAGAAAGGGTTTATTTCATCGGGCAAACACGGCGCTCCTCTACGGGATATTTTTTATCAGAAAAGGAACGTGGCAGCTGCAACAGGGTTAGCACATGGGAAAACGCCCACTTCCTCTTTCCTTGATATTCCGAATGCTGGAAGTCCTGCAGACGCCCCTCAGTGTGCTTCCCAAAGCCCAGAGGAAGCCAGCGCTAGCTGGCAATGGGCTCTTCCCCAAAGAGAGGAGCGCGGAGCCTGACGCCGTGTGGAGCACAGAGAAGGGGCAGGTGGCAGCCTCAGTTGGCTGCCCGCCACTCCTGCCCTCGGCACCAGGCCACCCAGGCCACCCAAAGCCAGTCTCCCGTCTACATCGGTTTGCATGTTAGCAAAAAAAAAATAGACTTCCTGTTAGCAGAGGGGTTTAACAACAGTCGATATGGTTTAGTAATGCAAAATAATTTTTAAAGTTGGGTTTCAAAGCCAGTGTGATATTTACTTTGATATTTCCCCCTCATCATAGTAAAACCAAACAAACCAAACCCAACTGAAACAGTACCGTGTCTAGATCCAGAACGATGCACGCATCGACATGACTTCACTTACTTGTTGCTTAATTCTGGGGTTCCAGCGGATGTAGTAATTCACCCAGAGCTCCAGGTGACGCATGCTGGCGACTGGGTATAAAACTCGATTGGTTTCTTTCGTGTAGAAGGGATTCTTGAATTTTTCTTTCTTACTGTTTATCAGCGACCATAAAGACACTGTTCTTTCTGAAACTTTCTGGAGAGAGAGAGAAGTGGAGAGCTTCAGTGAAAAACACACAAAGCCACAAACCACCTGCCCCGTCCACCTGAGTCGCACACGTCGGGTCTCCCCATGAGGGCTCAGAAAGCTCCCTGGGATCCTGGGATATTTGCGCGGATAACACTGCACGCAATTCCCCGACGTGGGAAGACCTGCCCGGGCGAGAGAAAACAGCTCCCAACAGGTGGGCGGCCTGCTGATTTCCAGCTCAGCAGAGAGAACAATTACCCCAGGAGCCCGCCGGCGCGTCTCTGTTTATCTGCTACAACTAGAAACTCTTAACCGGGGTCGACCTGACAGGCGACAATGTGATATAAAGCTATGTTCTGCGGGGTCCGGGCGTCTGACCTGGATCACGTCAACATCTGGCCATCTGCACACAGCTGGATGGGCAACTGCACTGACCCCTGCTCAGGCGATGGCTACCCAGCATCTCAGCGGATCACACCTCCATCGTGTTTGTTAAGAGTCTGACCTACTTGAACCATGCCCTGGAGAAAAAGCAAGTCTTGGGAGACAAAAATGCAAGTACTGGATTTCCCAAAGGCAGACACGGAAACTGCCTGGGAGTGACGTCCACGTGGAAGGAGCAAAGGGCTGAAACCGGAGGCTGAAAGGAACCGCCTGACACGGGGACTCGAGATTTCTCATGAATTTCATTAAAGGCGGAGGGCAGTGGGGTCTCATTTTGCTGTCCTTGGAATCTCCCGACGACGTCGTCCGTTGCTGGCCCATGTCACAGTCGGTGTAACGCTGTGCTGCCACGCAGGCTTTCTTTGGAAACACACATGGCGTCACAAGTCAGAGCTCCTCCAGGTTTGTGGGAGGCCACACTGTCACTTGTCCCAAAGCCACTGTGCTGATTTCCAAATGGCCGAGTCTGCTACCGCAGTCCTCCCTCCGCTTTCTCGTTGCTCGCTGGCCACCCGGTCGGAGCATTCGTGGCTGAGCCTGTGTGCCCCGTCCTCCCTCCTCCCACTGTCCAGGTCACCCCCGAATCCCAGCTAGAGAGCTAGAGAGCAGCTTCGATTGCATTGCTTCTAGAAGCACGCGAGTGCCGGCTACGCCATGCAGCTACCACTCCGGTTTCTTTCTCGGCACCGTGGGCGTCGTCTTCCCGGGTTTCCCTGTCCATGCGTTCTGCTCACTGCGTGACTTGAGCCCAAACTCTTCCTCTCGTGCGTGCCTGAAATGTCGTGCAGACTCGCTGCACATCCAGAGCCCGGGGTCGCCCTGCGCCCTGCTCTCGTCTGGGGTCTCTGGTTGTGTCCCAGGGCCCCGTGTTGCCTCTCTGTGATGGGGCTCCTGCTGGACCCAATGCTGGACCCCCACTTTCCTGGTTTCATGGAGCTGGGCCCCGGAGCCTCCCGAGCCGCAGTGCGGTGTGGGAGGGCAGATTCCTGGATGCCATGGGCACCTCTGAGAACATCCTGTCCATCGTCACCAGAGGCTGACGGTGCGGGGGCTCTAGAAGTCTAGCATTCTCTCTGTGGCTAAGGTGCAGGCTGGCAAAGCTGTGGGCTCAGGCTTGAGACCCGGGGCCGAGGGTGGGGAGAAAATAAATACAGTCATTAAAACAGAAGATTAAAAGGTAGAATTCGAGGCTGCAAGCATTGTCCTTTCAAATTCTGAAGGCGAGGCTCTACTGAGTCAGGCTGCCAATCATGCTGCTGCAGAATTTGAAGGCCTGAGATCTGATCGGGGGCAAATACCTCCTTCTTTTCCGCCTCAGGAGCTCGAGGGCCGCCGCTTTGGCCTGGTTCTCTGAATTCACAGACATGGGGTCTATTTCACTAGGTGACAAACATCCCTCTTTGAACAGGACAGTACTGTCTGTTTTCCTATTTGCAGACTGTCGGTTTTGCCCCCTTTTTATAAACAGGCCGTCTCTGGCGTGGGGCAGGAGGGGCAGTGCACTCGCCCCGGGCCCAGTCTGCTGAGGCCCAAAGCCCAGCCTGCTTCGTCTCAAGGGAAAATGGTCAGCCTCATTTTCACCCTCTGTGCTCACAGCCTCTCTCGCAGGAGCTCACGCTCCAATCGTGCCCACTTCGGTGGTCTCCTGCTCTCCTTTCCCCATTGCCCCTTTCTAGAACTCCTGGTGTCTGGGTTCTGGACCTCCAGGAGTGATTCTGCTGTTCTCTGAACTTGTCTTCACTTTCTACCTCTCTCTGTGCCCGATTTTCTGGGAGATTTCTTCGCCTCTGTCTTCCGCCTCTTCTGTGTCCTCACTTTCCGTGGGTCACATGATTTTTTAACTGCAAGTCCCTTTCTGATCTCCACAAGTTTGTTCCCAATAATCTCCCATTGTAATTTTCTGGTGCCCAGGTGCTCTTCGGCGCCGGGTGTGAACTGACAGCTTCTCGTCGACATCTCTCCCTCCTACAGGGTAACTCTGCTCTTCTCCCGCTAGTCAGCCGCTCTTAGGAGAGGTGGCTGAGGGTGGGAAGCGCGGAGATCGCACCTTGTCTACTGCGAGCCTCACCGTGGTGGTACCTTTAGTCCTTCCTGGGATGGTTAGCGTCCCGAGAGGATTCTTGATTTTGTAAACTTTGTTTAAAGGAAAAGTGCAGCAGGAATGAAGGCGAGCAGAGGCCGGCATGAAGAGAGAGGAGGAAGAAGCTTTTTAAGTTTATTTAGTTGTTCATCTTGGTTGTTACCCCAGCGCTGGGTCTTGAATCCTGATCCTTGGGATGTCTGGGGACTGCGTCCGGTGGCCTCATCTGCTAGGCCACCAGGGCAAGTCGGTTTTGTTAATCAAGGTGGCCATCAGCACTATAAACTAACCACCGAAAGTGTCAAACCCAGCAGGTGGCAGTCATTCTCCAGGCCGGACATCTGCCACTTCATCAATCCCGACACTCTCGTGTC
The DNA here is from genome assembly GCA_004363575.1 of Solenodon paradoxus. Classification (NCBI taxonomy): domain Eukaryota; kingdom Metazoa; phylum Chordata; class Mammalia; order Eulipotyphla; family Solenodontidae; genus Solenodon; species Solenodon paradoxus. Next base: position 17,432 of record RJWH01008514.1, read on the forward strand.
CTGAGTCGGGCTCCCTGTACCCAGCGGGCTGTCCAGCCATACATCAGAACTGCGCTCCTTGTCCCGCTGTGTCCCACTCTGGTAGACGCCGCACGTCTGCTGAGCAGACATTCGTCAGCTGATGGACACACGGTTTCTGCCTCTGACGACTGAGCAGCACCGCTGAACTTCCGTGGACTTCCTTCCGCTGGTACTGCTCCTGGGCGTGCAATGACGGGGTCATTCTAGACACTTCTATATTCAACGTGCTGAAGGGCCCTGGTGGCTGCACCCTGACACATCCCAGCGCTCTCCCCATCCTCGCCCACAGGGAAAGTTAAAGTTCTTTCATGTTCTCACCTGAACGATCAGGACCTGCTGAGAAATGCTGGGGGTCTGTAGGGGAAGTCAGTTGGGGCCCTCACAGGCCCACACTTCGCGCTTCTCCTCAGCCCTGAGGGCACTGTGGCCCCCGTCCAGAGACCCACTGTCCCCTGTCTGGAGGAGAAGCCTGTGCAGGAGTGCTCAGGTGAGATGGGAGGGGAGCTGCTTACTGGAAAGAGACCTCGGCCTTCTGACTCCTCCCCTGTGCCTCCTTCCCCGGCCAGCCGGCTCCTGGCTGTGCTCTGACACCTGGCTTCTCAGGCTAAGTGATTTGCCACTGGTTCTGGCTTCCAGCTCCCCAAAGCTGGCAGCTGTGTGTCCTTTCCGCGTTTCCCTGTTTGTGAGCACTTCTGCCTTTCGGACACTGTCACGGCAGGCCATCCCTGCTGCCCGATCCCGAGGCGAAGCCAGTGCCTTCCCCGCGGCGAGCAGCAGGCGCTCAGCCCGGGGGCGCGTGCGAGCACCCGAGCGGGGTGCCAACTACCCCACACCAGGCGTCAACCTGCTTTCATTTTCGGTGACTAGACACATGTCGGCGAGCCCTTCGTGGAAAGCAAGAGTGCGTTCGCTCACCTGTTTCTCTCGAGCTAATTCGCAGTTGTAGAGGAACGTTCCAAATCGACAGCTGTACAGGTGGTCCAAAATCAGCATCAAGAACTGCTCGTTGAATTCAAAAGCTGTGGGGAACTAGACAGACACAGGAAAGCAACCGTGAAGGCGCGGGGCGGATGTGCTCTAGAACTGGGAAGACGCGCAGGCGGCGGGCAGGGGGCCGAAGCCAAGCATCAGACACAGGCAAAAAGGCCAGGGCACGGCGGACAGGTAACTCTTTCCGGTCTGACGCTGGCCAACAGGCTGGGGGCGGGGGGGCCCGCGCAGCATGAAGGAAAAGAGGCCTCGGCAGTGTCAACCCCACTACCCTCCAGTAGTCGAGATGCCACAGTTTGAGGCTGATTTTTGAAGTGTCTTATGAAAAGTCCAGGCACATAAGGAGCAGTGGACACAGAAAAGGCCCCTGGGTACCCGGCACCCACGTCACCAATGCACCCGGTCCCATCTTGTTGTATCTCTATCTCCGCCCTGTGTAATCTTCCAGCAAACCTCAGCTGTGACAGCAAAAGGCTTAAGCATTCATGTGAAGGTCTTTTCACTCTCTGAACCCTTACCTGTTTCGACATTTGCCAGACACAATCGATAAACTGCAGGAAAATGGGCGATCGGTCGGCATCGGCGTGGTTTTTGTCACCGTGTCCTATCCTCTGAAATGAGAAGACGAGGGAGGGCTGGGGTTAAGTTCTGCCTACAAGACTGAGCAAGCACACAGCCCCCAAGATGTGACCGCGTCATCTGCCATCTGCTTTCCACCTGCAGCAGCTCTGAGAGAGTAAACAGGCATTTCCCCGCCGCAGTATGGAGAATCATAGCAGGTTTTCAAGTGAAACTAGGAAATCTGGACGTAAACTTCAAGACAACATCGGCACGAATGGGCAAGGCGTCCTACTCGACACCCTTGGATTCTGTGCAATCAGACAGCTGTGCTCCCCTGCTGCTAAGGGATCGACCCTCGAGTTTCAATCCTGAAACCGTGTCCAAACCGCTGTGAGGATTATAATGAAACGTTCTTTCTCTCTTCAAAACACACAAAGCCCTCACATTTATTCGTTTACGAAACGAGACTTCTTTCTACTTGGGAATGTCATTCACACTACTTAAGAACTCTGGATGAAGGCTACCAGGCTCCCAGACACTGTGAAACTGTCTTGGAGCGTCTTCCTAAGAATCATCTGGGAACGGGTTAAAAATGCCTTTTGCACAGGTGCCCGGAAAGGTGAATTGGCACAGGTTCTCTCTACTTTTAAAATGCGTAGCCGAGAATAACAATAAAGCCTCCACTAAAAAATCGACCATGTAAAATAATGGGTTCTAAAAGCTAGAATATTAGTCAAGAAAGAACGGTCATCCAGCTTCCTTCTTTTGAGAATTTCAATGACAACCTTTCTATAGAGACTCGTAGTGCTTGCAAGTGCAACTGTAAACACATCTCCCAAAGAGACTCTCACTAACCCAAGGCCCCATACATTTTCCAGCCTGTAGAAGGTTTCTTATTACCCTCCTTGGATGTTTTTTAGTTTAGCAACTAATTTTTTAATGCCACATAACAGCGATCTGACTTTCTTTTTTGTAAAAAGTAGTCTATTGTTTACTTACCGATGCAAATTTATGTCCAAAGCTTAGCCACTCTTTTTGCACCAATATTTCAAACCCTTCAATGCTCCGATAGAATGGGTCTAACATCAGCATGGCCAGGGACGTCAGCTGGGCGGTCCTGTCCCAGCCGTCACTGCAATGCACGAGCACGGAGCTCTTTCCTGAAGACACTCTGTCTGCTACTTGAATGGCTCCTGTCAGAACAAGCTGGCAAAGAAGAACACACCAGACATGCTGATTCCATTCGAAAGCATCACTTCTAACCCTAGACAAAGTCGTGGTTTGAAACACGTATCCAGAACAGAAAGATCTCTGCAAATGGAGTCCCAGGAGCTCCAGGATCCGTTGTTCCTCTACAGATGCTGCATTTGAATATGGCCAGGCACTCAAACACAACACTACACAACTCAGACTGTGTTCCAAGCACCTCTGCAGTTTCCTTGGCTTGTGGCAGCATCCCTCACTTGGCCTTCACATGGCGCTGTCCCTGTGTCCAAATCCACACCCGCCTTTTCAAACAGTACAACTCAACGTCCATTAGCGGCCAGAGCTGAAAAATCATGGGCCCAACAGGTCCTGTCTAGAACTGAAAGGCTCCATAACAAAGGACATCACCTTTTGGCCTTTAACTTGACAAAATACGAAGCCTTAGGTGGTGGATACCTAGAAGGGTGCTCACCTAAATGTAAAGCAATAGCCTTCTCGCAAAAGTGTAAGCCTTAAAAGTACTATTGAATTCATGAACACGACGAGTCCTTGCTATGATGTCATGTTTTGATGATTTGGGTGTTTATGGAGGTACACTTGACAAACTGTGGACATTACCCATGGCAGCTATGCAGTTGGAAAAGTCAGTTTAAACAGCTGTAGAAGAACCAGTTCGCGTACTTGTCACCGGAGGTCTATCCCTGCTCCACCCTCAGCCCAGGCACCTACTGATTTGCTTTCTGTCTCTACAGCCTTGCCCTTACCAGAAGTTTCGTACAAATGGAATGACAGAGTAGGCAATCTTGGGTTTGCTTTCTTTTACTTAGCATGTTTGCGTTTCGGCCATGCTGTAGCATCTGTCAGCACATCCTTTTTCAGACCAAATAACATCCCATTATATGAACAGACCACACATTCTGTTTGTCCGCGCGGACAGGTATCTGGCTGTTTCAAGCACTGGGTCACCATGAACACCGGCAGACCCCTGGCCGTCTGCACGTGAAGCTGAAGTTTTCATTTCTGTGGAGTGAAAGGGTTGGATCCTATGGTAAACAGATGTCTAATTTTTTGAAAACCTGCCAAACTGTTTTCGAAAGTGGTTGCACCATTTCCCAGCCCCACTGCCAGTGTGGGAGGGGCCTGTCTTTTCACATGCAGACAGCCATGTACACGCGTCATGCCAAGTTCTCACCGCCATGCACGATGGGCATCGTGACACATGCAAGGACACTGGGACACTCAATTATTGTAACGACTTCAAGGAAAGGTCACACCTGATTAGAGAAAACATTAAAAGAAATGCAATTTTGTTCTGTGGGTAATAGTCACTGAAGAGCGGTAGTGCTGAGAAGGACAGATTAGGGGTCTCAGTGGCCTCTCAATTATTTGTACAACAATCACCAGCTACAAATGACGAGGGCAGGTGTATTTCCTCCAGCAGTTTAAGCATCTCCTGAAATCCTGTCTACAACTTCCATTTGAGGCACTTCTGAAGAAACAGCCATGGAGAAGGGTGGGCTGGATCACTTATCCAACCCACTCCAGTTAACTAACCCCTTAGAATAAAAATGGATCAAAGCCTTGGCCAATCACCTTTTAAAGAAACCAGGTGCTTTCCAATAAGGTCTACATTCCCACCAACACTGCTGACAGGAACAGTTGTGATTGCCTAATGACACGAAATTAGATTTTCAAAACCAAGCCACTGAAAATGTAAGTATTCAGATGGACTTGTGACTGCTGGGAAGAGCCAGCCACCAGGTGGTGCAGTGCGGGTGGGGTCCTGTGTATTGGCTCTGAGCCCAAACACCTGGCTTGGAAACCTCATTCCAGGGCTTTTGCTATGCGGCTGCCTGGCCCCTCACATACCTGTGGTCCCTTTCTCTCTAAATCGAGGACAGGAATCGCATCCCCACCAGCTTGTCTTGGATGAAAAGAAATACTCCCCACAGTGCTGACAAGAGGTGTGCCTTCCGTGAACACTACCTGCCTCCCTCCCAGGCAGCATTTGGAAGCAGTGAGGGCTTCCACCCCGCTGGGGCTCCGTCAATGGACTGGAAGGAGGACTTGGGACACATGCCAAGGGTGGTACCTTCTTGCCTGCAAAAGGCTTGCCCTGCTTTGTGCAGAGCGGTGGGACCATTTCACCTGAGTGCAGGTTAGTGATGCCCGTACCATGTCGCCAGCAGTAGCCCTGAGGATCTAAGGCTGAGCAATGGTCACCAATGGCATCCAAGTCCTAACCTCTGGAAATTCAGCAATATTTCTTTCCACGGTAACAGAATTTGCACACACGATCAACTAATGACTGATGTGGGAAGGTTACCCTGCGCTACCCAAGTGGCTCCTAATTAGATCTTGTGTATCCTGCTAAGAGGGGGATTTCACAGACCGAAGACAAGGCAACGTGAACAGAGGCAGACTGGAGTGATGCAGCCGTAAACCAGAGTACCGGCAGCCACCGGACACTGGAAATGAAAGGAAGGGATTCTCCCAGAAGGGCTGCGGCCCAAAGGTCCTACCCAATTCCAGAACAGCCTTCAAGGTCCAGCTCCAGCCCCCTACCCGCCCTGCAGCTCGCTTCTCCTGTCTGAACAGCTATGCACTGATTTAGGCCTGGGAAGTCCTGTGTCAGATGTGGCTCATGTGTCCATCTCGGCTTCCCAGTGACACCTGGGCTCCTTGGAGAACAGTGACAGTTTCTGTCATTTCTCTTTATCCCCTTTTTCTGTGGACAACACTACACAAACCTACAGGTATCTCTGACAACATTCTCTACACTCCTAACCTCTGGAAACTTAGGGATGCCACCTTATATGGTAACAGAGAATTTGCAGTATGATCAAATTAATGATCGCGATCGGGAGAGTATCTAACCTGCAGACTTCCCCTTTTGCAGGTAACCTTGACTTTCAATTTCCTCAAAGCCAGGAACCATCGAATAAGACCTCCTTTCAACCAGTTTCTCTTCCATGTAGCTCACAGAAGAAATGGACCTACCTTGCCAATATTTCCCAAAACTATGCTCTTTCAAAAAAACCCAACTTTCCCCTTATTCGCAAAAGGACTATATGTTCAATGAAAAAAAGAGGGGAAACACAGAAGCACAAAGAAGAAAATGTGAATGATCACAGTTGTATGAACACAGAAAGAATAATTGCTAGCATGTTGGTGGGCACCTTTTCTAAATGTCTGTGACAGAGATGTAATTTTTCTTTAATTGGGGTTTCTGAAGCCCTTACACTCTTACAAGCTCAGCATTTCATGTTATTAGATTCACATCAAACCATGTTACTTTTAATGACGGCAGAGTATTTCATTATACTGATGAAACTTTTCTTTAAAGAAAAGGTACAGGAATGAAAGCGAGTAGGCTGGCAGGTAGGAAGAGAGAGGAGGAAGAAGCATTTTTATTTAGTTGTTCATCTTGGTTGTTCCCCCAGCCCTGATAGGCAGATGTGGGTCCTTGGGATGGATGTGGACTATGTCCAGTGAACTTTCTTTGTATGTTCAGGTTGTCTCCAACTTTTCACTATTGTAAACACCCTAGTACATTCATCTTTTCAGACCTGTGTGGCTATTTTAAATAAAATCCCCACGTGTACCTTTGCGCTTGATTTGTAAAAGCCCTTCTTCAAATCATGTGGCTCTCAACCCTTCCTTTAAATCTGTTTTCCAAAGAGCAGTCTATGTTCATGGTCTCTATTTTCCCCACTGTCTTCTAACCCATCACTAGACACCCATGAACATCTCCCAACAAGGTCCCTTGAGGTCACCCCTCATGTCTCTGAAGTACCACCGACTGTCCTGGATCCTGTCTCTGAATGCCAGTCTCCGCCTCTGGCCTGCTGACTTCTCCCGGATGTCTTCTCCACCGGGCTCCACCCCTCCCTGCCCTCCATTCTAAATCTCTCCATGGAGCTTCTCTCTCAGCATCCTCATTAAAGGGCTCAGCTTGAGTTTGCTACTCAACAGATGACTCCTAGGCCTACATTTTAGTCCCAAGTTTCTGTCTGGAGTTCCATTTGGCATGAAAACCTGCCACTAGTCCAAATGCTTGGTGCCGTTCCTGACCAAGGTGGCAATCAGGACTAACTTTCACGCGCAAAGGGTGGTGTCATTTTCTGTTAGCCAGGCTCACCCTCGTGGCATCATCCTCCATTTCAATGGCTCCTGCATCTGGCTAACCGGCAGGTACCACGGGCCCCATAGGAAACATCTTATGACTGTCCCTTTTGGCTGCATTCCAACACAGGGCATCTCTGACTGGAAATGATGTTTTCTCTGGCTTTGCTTTCTTCTCTCTCCTACATTCTATAAAGAGCTGACAGAACATTTCTCTAAAACGCCCTGTTATTTCAGAACCTCAGGAGCCTCACAACCTAGCTTCACAGGCAAGGCCCCTGACGGTCTGGCTTCTCCCAGATCTCTCTAGATAAATCTATAGAAATCCTCCTTCTTCCTGACTAGGCCTCCCCCAGGTCTACTTCTGGGCTTTTGTCCAAGCTGCCTCTTTCTAGAAAGGATTCCCTTATGCCTTCTGCTTTCTTCAAGGACCAGCAGATCCCCAGAGGCCTTTTGCACTTCTACTGACTTTGCTATGAGGGTCCATCGGTACTTCACATATGGTTCCGTGGAACATGCTTTTTTTCCACAGACATAGCAACTCGTCAACCACATATGAGCCTCTTGAAAGCAGAAGTATGTCTTCTACCTTCTCCCCTTCACAGGCTCTAGCGCAATGCTTTGCACATAAGTGCAGTCCTTTTATAAAATAAACCTTCATTTTAGAGTGGTTTTAGATTTGCAGGCAAGATGTAAAGAAACCGCAGAAAGTTATACTCATTCCAGTTTCCCTATTATTGACAACTTATAATAGTATAGGACATTTGCCCCAACTGATAAATCAACAGAGACACTATCAGCTTATCTTTAATAAAGCCTACACTTTATCCAGATTTCCTTAGTTTTTACCTACTGCCCTTTTTCAAATCCAAGACGGATACACCGATACCACATTACATTTATTTGTTGCAATCAGTGTTTTTCTGTGTTTTTTTTTTTTTGCAGTTCATTTTTGAGGATGACAAATTAAGGAGAAATGAAAGTCAGAAAGGCAAACTGAAAACACAATTCCTATCAAGTTGTAAAAAAAAAAAATCTATCTTCAGAATTCACCTATAGTTTACGTAAGCTAAGTATCAGTCTCGTCAGATAAATTCTCATACTTTCACTTAGAAAAGACTGGAGGTTTTCGATGCCTTTATCAAGACGAAGGATTGAATATAAGAAACACACAAAATTCATTCCTTAAAATAAGTCAATAGAAGGAATTTCTCTCCAAGTCCTTGAAGATCACACGTACCGATGGCTGGGTAATAAAGTGGCTCTATCTACATAAACCTGCATGAAGGACGCAGCTGGTTACTTCCGACAAGGCGGCACGTGACATCTCTACAAATGCCTGCATTCTGGAGGTGATGTTGGGAAAGCTCTCATTTAGGAGCACAAATTATAAAGAAACAAAGCTGCCAAGTGTAGAACCTAGACGACAACTAGTTCCTGCCACACGGCTCCACTTTTTGAACTGACGAAATTAAAGAAAATTTCTGTTCCACTAAACGATGACTTGCTCTTTTATATATGTAAATATTAAAAAAAAAATGTACTTGCCTTGATGTGTTCTAACCAATGAGTAGACTCCAAGCTGGACAACCAATGGGATTCTTCCACATTAGGATAAACAATGTCTTTGACTTTTTTTAAAGATTCCCGCATAACGTGAATGTTATGGATGTCTAAGAAGAGCAGCTCAGCATTATGGTATGCGTCATCACTTTCATATCCTCCTCCTGTTGCCTAAGAAACAAGAAGATACACGAACAATCAGCTGAGCTCCCATTTTATCAGTCACACACAAATGTTTCAAGTTACTGGTCTTTCAGATCAACCTAAACCAGTTCCTCCAACTCAGAGGCAGTAAGTGATGTAGCCTGGTTTCCTATCTGACGCTGAGCCTCAACGTTAAGCTAGAAAAACAAATGTCAAGACGGCCATCTCCTCGAGATCGGCAATTGCAAGGAAAGTATCAGGCTCATGCCGACAGGGGTCTTCCTCGGGATCTGGAAAGTCAGGCGCAGGCTCCGAAGTTTCGGGCGGAGGCAGGCACCCGCCTGTAACAGGGCTCCAAGCACACCAGGGGCGACAGGCATCGGGCTGCAGACCAGGCAGAGCAGGTCGCTGGTTCAGCTTGAGCCCCTCTTTGCTGTGTGCACTTAGCCTCCTGAGTCTTGCTGTCCAGTCTAGACTTGTGGCTAATACTCCCGAAGCTTCACAGGAGACAAGGAGCCATTCTGCAACAGCTGACACCAGTCACCACTTATAGAGAACCCTGATAACGGTCCCGGGTACAGTAATCTTGCTTTGTAGAATTCCATGAAACTCTGCAGTTGCAAGAACAAAATCTCATGCTCCACGGTAAGCAGGACTACCCCATTCTGAAACAGAGAAAAGATGCCGTCTAGCTCTCCCCAGTCGCCCAGCAATCAGCAGACGTTAGGTCATCTGCTTTCCAAGCCCGGGTCTTCCCTGTGGCCATGCAACACCGAGGAGGGCGCTGTGTGTAGGGAGCCCTCCGAGGCGAAAAGGTCTGAAGAGGAGATAAGGTGGGCTCTGTCTGCTGCGGTGTCTATAAAGCCGCAACTTGCCAGAGCGGACATGAGGCCACCTTCACAGCATGGAGAAGATACCACTTTCCATGCAGATAGGAGCATTCTGGTTTTGATCAGGAACCTGACTGTGTGTCACTTCCTGTGTCAGAATGGGGCGATCTGGACAGAGACAGATGCAGACAGAGGGAAATGATGGGATGGCACACACGGAGAAGATGGGAGGTAATGTGGCCATAAGCGATGGTCACCTTCTGCAGGGGCTGAGAAGTGTGCAGGCAGACCAGGATGAAGGGAAGTTTGCAACCACAGTCTTGGGGAGACAGGTGAACCCAGGGACAGTGGCCGCTCCAGGACCCTCTCCTGTCTGAAGGCCGACTGCCTGAGCCAGCCCTCATGTGTCGGCTCTTTGGCCCGTCTGTTTAGTCCCTTGACAATAGGTTCACTAACTGGGGAAAGAGGCCCACCCCGAGCTCTGAGGTGGCCCACACTGCAAGGTGGGGACACTCTCTCACTGTGAAACGAGAGCTTCTGCCTACAAGCGTTGCCAAGGAAGGTGTCTGCCTGCCGCCCAGAGGTGGTGGGTGGCCCACAGCTGAGGGGCTGAAGGAAGTCTCACGTGGGGGTGTGGGGGTGCAGCTGGGTGAGGGCCAAGGCTGTCCCTGGACTCCGGCAAGTAAGAGTTATGTGTGGGAGGTGTGCAGGCTCAGAGGGGGTGGCTGGCAGGGCAACAGAGGCCAGCACTTCTGGAGGGGCAGTGTGCCAATGGGTGGGAGTGGAGGGTCCGGCCGCATCCCTCAAGCCCGGCGCCTTGGCTTCCTTCGGAACTAGAGACTCAGAGCCTTTCAAAGAGAGTGGCATTCTATAAGCCTGACAGGAAGGGAAGCGGCAAGGGGCAAACACATGAGGTGCCAACTCCCCAGAAGAGGTCAACCTAGCAGGCAAAGCACCGCCCGAATCACCTCAGAGCGCCGGCAGGAGGAGGACAGGGAGGAAAGGGGGAGGCGGCAGCCACCCGATGCCTCCTCTCTTGGACGCATAAGCATGGATGCACTAGACACTTGTAGCGCAGGGCAGACAGGCCGAGGTACCCTATGGCTTTTTTCTGCACTTAGTCGCAGGCTTCCCATAGGAAGTCACTCAAGCTCAAACCCGCAGACAGGTCTCAGGTTCCAAAGTCGCCAGGTGAGAAAGCAGATTTTATTTAGGCAGTTGCTCAGTACGATCCATGGTCTCGCCTAGATCTACATGGAACTGGAAGCGATCCTGCGAAGTGAAGTAAGTCAGAAAGAAAAAGAGAAGTACAGGATGGCCTCACTACTCACATGTGGAATAAAAAGAAACAAATGAACAGACAAATGTCAGCAAAATTCACAGACACAGACAGTGGCTCCTGGGGGGGGCGTCTGGGGGAGGAGCCAGGGAAAGAGGCGATCATAAGGTGGAGGTGAGAGGCGCTGGAGCCTGGTGCGGGGTGCGGTGTGACCCCCACACAGACTAAGTTGCAAATTCACAGTCCTAACTACACGGCGCTGTAAAGAAAAGAAATAGCCTCACTAGGACGCTGATAGTTAACATTCACGTGGCTGTGTCTGAAGTTATTGGCTCATGACTGAACAAACTTCTTGGCTGCCCGGGCCTGCGGGAGGACACCTCGGAGCTCCCATGGGAGGTCATGACAGTTGATAGCAGTGCTCCCACCCAAATGGCAGTCTGGTCAGGGGCCTGGGAGGAAGCAATGAGCCTCGGGTTGGATTCATTTGCAAGTCTAGAATGCAATGACACGTCACCTTCCCATGGACCAACAACCTGTTTTGCTGCACATGTGGTTTTTAAATAGTTCGGGCGATTTTCAAAGAAGTTCTCAGCAGCAGTTACTTTCACATGTAACTGAACGTGCCAAGTGAGAGGATAGAAGGAAAAGTGTACTTTTGACCCATGGCCGAAGTTCCTGGCAAAAACAGACGTCCACCGAGGTCCCTGTCATCTGTTCCAGCTTGGTATAGCTTGGAGCTGGATCTCTCTGCCCATGACCTTCGTCCGCTTCATTTTGAATGGTGTGCTGCTTCTTGCTATATCTGGGGTGACAAATGTCTAACACGTCTACACAGGAGGGACCATTAGGTTCAAAGGAAAAGACGTCAGAAGGGTAAAAATCAATTAGTCAAGTGCAGACAAGTTCCCCAAGTTCGAATTCTCCCGCACTGCTTCCTGGTGAAGTCTTCCTTTCAGCTTTGTTGGCTTCAACAAAAAAGCACAACTCTGATGACCTAGTAGGAGGATGCATAGTTGGGGCCCATTGCCATGGAGACCGATGCTAGGGGAGACACTGACAGGGAGGGCAGGCAGCCTGATGCTGAGGGCCTATGTTTCCCCTTGCTTGCATTCGAGGGTCCAGGAACCCAGGTGAAAGCAATTCCTGAGTGCTAGAGGACTTCTAGACTTGTTTGGCCACATCACTTTATCGCTAAGAGAACTAAGGTATTTATCTTGCACGGTTAAAAATTTTTTTCTAGACACTTCCTTTTAATTTCAGGTATAAATGGATAGGTGGAAATACCATGTTTTACACATGTACTCCACTCAGAACTACACGTGAAGGGTAAAGGGAATCGAAATATATAAAATGAAGAATCAACTAAGAAGATATTCATATTTAATCTAAATTCCTAAATTTTTACTGGTGATGCCTAATTTGCTGACTTCACTTTCTGCTGGCTTCATCAATACTGTGCAACTCATTTTCAGAATCTGAAAAAATAACTGCAGTGACCACTAGCTGGTTGAAGAGCATGGCAGGAGCAGACGGGGGACTCCCAGGAGGAAATGTGGAAGACACATGCTCCACGGGCAGACATTTGAGTGGAGCACGCATGCACGCATGCACGCACACACGCACACACGCATGCCTGCATGCACGCTGCCTCCCACACATGCCACCAGGTGTCCAGGCT
>RJWH01008515.1:5544-29940 GCA_004363575.1 Solenodon paradoxus
GCGAGAGAGAAGGCGGGAAGCTCCTGTCGCCCCCTGGCCCGTACCCCGCCCTGCGGCGAGGACTGGCGCCCTGGAGATTGCTAATTCGTGAACGGTTAAATTATTAAATGTTTCCCAGAACGCTCTTTTTATTCCTGCCAGTTTCATCTCTGGAGCTGGGGGAGGGGCGCTGAAAACCAGGCGCTGCTTCTCTCCGCTACCTTGCAAGCCAATAATTACAGAACGCAGATGATAATTAAATCTGTAACCAGATGGGTCTAATTCACGGAGGAATTGATTTTCTTGCGGCCGTGGTTATCCTCCGGGACGTGGACGCTGAGCGCGGCGCTCAGCTGTCACGCATGCCCCCTGCTGGGAGGCCAGAACCGCGCAGTGACCTCGTCGTGGGCAGGGACCAGAAACCTGGGGGCCACGCCACTTCAGGTTCCACACCGGGGTCCAGATGGAGAGCACAGCAGACGGTGGGCGCGGCCTGCACCTGGCGGGACACTGGAGAACGTTCAGTCTAAACAGGCTCTTGGGCAAAGGATGAACACTGAGCACAGGAAGCCACCCTGGTGAATTCGGACATCCAGCTGTCACGTGACAGCCCACGTCTTCCAACGCAGGACATAGCACACGCGGGCCAGCAGAGGCAGAGTCCTGGGAGGGCAGCGCCCTTACACGCATGTCCGACTTGTCAGAGCACAGTCCCAGGAGCCAGCTGCCCACGCCCGTTTGAAACAGCGTCACCATCACCTAAGGAGCTGACCAGGGCCTGGCACAGAGATCAGTGCATTTGGCAACAAAAGCTAGAAACCACACACAGCTCCATCCATGCTCCTGTCCAGAGCGTCGCTCTTGCCATCAGCCGTCACACGTGTTTCTCGCTGCCGGTCAAGCTGATATTCTTTCCAAATGCAAACCCAAGTAACTGGAGGAGCAGAAGGGGAATGGATTACGAGGGTGACAGTGACCACTTCAGAGACAGCTGTGTCTCTGGTGCTGTCTCCCTGGAGGTCACAGTCAGGACCAGAGCTTCGTGAAGTTCCTCAGCCGTCCAGCCAGTGGACATGGGAGTCAAAACAGACCTGTCCCCTGCACTGGCACCCTTGCCCACCTGCAGTCTGCTTCCCGAACGAACAACATCAACAGCGCTGTCAGGGTTGGCTCCCGATGACTCTCCAGCAGAGAAAGGACATTGGCCAAAGGTCACTGTCCACTGACTCCTCTCTCTGCTGGCCGGTTGGAGACATCGTTTAGGACACACCATTGCAGCTGGACTCCACTGGCTGAGGCCGGGCACGTTTGATCTCGTAAACACAAGTCTGATTCAAACGGAATCCATCCAGTGGTTCTGGAGAAGTCTCGCTCTAGGGCAGCATGGCCTGCAGGGAGCAGGGACCCGGAGCAGTGGCGTCAGACGCAGGAACCTCACCCACCTGTTCTCGCTGCTCGTCTTAGAAGTCCCTGAATGCTTGAGTCCTTTAGTGCCACTAGGACAGGTCTTACCTTGGGTGAACACTCGTGTCAACAGTCCACTTGTACGGGGTTCTAGAGGGCCGCTGTTCCCAGCCGGCCGCCTGCAGGTGCTCGTGGAGCTGCCTGGCCCCCGAAGTGGACAGTCGGTTGAGCTTTCCTTAGCAGCTCTCCAAGTCCCTAGGACAGAGGACACGTGCTGTGGAGCGGGACTCGTGTTCTAGCGATGAAGACCGTGTCGCTGCGGATTGGCGTCCTGCCTGCAGGTGCCATTTGATGCACCTCAAGAGCATGTGGGTGTCTCCGCACCGCTGTCTCTCGGCTCCCACACTCTCAGGCAAGGCCTCCAGCTTCGCCCAGCCCAGTGAGGGCCACTCACAAACAGCTGAACAGAGCCAACCAAGTCCACTTACACCTGTGCTCAGAGGGTGGCCTCACACAAGCGTGGAAGTCCACATACCCGGCAACAGGACAGGTGACACTGTCCATCTGGCTTCCACGCCCTTGGAAGCCCCTCAATGGGACGGGCCGACAGGCGGCCTAGGGCACAGGGGACACAGCCTGTGAAGGTCGCTGTGTCTGCTGTGAGCGGGGTGTCTGTGAAACTGTGTCCTATTGATTTGGCATAAACAGGGTCAAATGCTAAAAATGAGCTCTGCGAGGCAGGATAAACCATCTACAGACCTGCTGCTGAAAAATGGCCGGCTGTCAGGAGATGTCTGTCCGTCCCAGGACATCAGGAGACATGAAGCTATGAGACGCCAGCCTCGGGTTTTCACAGACGCTAACGGCGGGGTCAGGCTTTGATGGGTGTGCTGGGAGGTGATCTCAAGGAGAAACGGTGAAGGGCCGCTGGCCGGGAGAGGGGTGTGGGCTCCAGCCCCTGGGAGACAGAGGTGGCCAGGCCTCAGAGCCCTTGGCAGGAGGATGGGGCTGCCCGTCCACTGCCTGTCCCCTGGCAGCTCTGTGATCGAGGGTCCTCCGCAATGACCCCAGAGCAGCAGAACCCCAACCCCACGTGCACAGGACTGCTTTTGCGATGGTGCCGGACAGACGCCATCTAACAGCCGGTATGTCTGCAGAGGCAGGGCCTGAGCCCACAGGAAGTCACCCCAAGCTGGCATCCAGCGAGCGTGCCTCTTGAGCACGGCCTCTCCCCCGGAGCAGGCCCTGATGGCATCTACCTGCCACCAGGGGGTGGGGGCCACATCTGCGTCGGCTCTGTGTCTCGTCTCATAGGTGGTCACTCGTCCCACCTCTGTGCTCACAGGGCTCCCTCTCCCTTTCAATGCCCGTGTCCCAGCTTCCTCTTCCTTTCAGGACACCGGTCACTAGGTCAGGAGCCCCTCCAATCCAGAGTGGTGTCATCACGCGTGACATCTGCAGAGACCATTTACAGAGGTCTCACCCACAGGGACTGGGAGTTAGGCTTCAACAGGTCTTCTGGAGACACAATCACCCCACAACAGGGCCCTTTGCAGAACCATCAGACGTCCCGCCAGAGGGGAGGCAGAGCTTCCTGTCGCATCACCTGAGCAGTCTGGAGACCTCGGAGCTCGCCTCCCGCGTGCTCTGCCTGACCCCCGAGGGCCGGTGCATCCCTGGTACACCTGCTGTCAGCTGTCCCCCAGGGGGGACTTTCACTTGGAAAGGTCAGGGTTGGTGGTCCCTGGGGCGGGGGGGGGCGGGTGTGAGCCCCTGAAGGGCTGTGCCCCACGAGGTGGGTACGGGGCAGAGCTCCTGCAGGGCAGCCAGACAGACGCTCCTCCAGGCTCCCCAGCTCTCACCAACACGAGGGGTCTCCAGCCCCCTTGAAAGGAGACCGGTGAAATCGTACTGTGTCACGAGTTCAGAGATTTTGAAAAGCACGTTGGATGCATTTTCAATCTGTCGGGAGTTTCTCCAGCGTCTCTCTCATCTGAGTAGCTGAGCAGAAGCAACGTCAGCTTTTGTTCTCTCTTCAAGGGTGTTTTAGAGAAACAGCCTCCCAGACAGAGAGGTCGTCCCCTCTGGGCAGAGCACAGATTTGCCCATTGAAAGCAGTTTAAAAATCTGTCTTCTCTGCGACAAATTCTGGACAAATACAAATCACTTGCAGCCTCTTAAAGATGGGGTTTGCTAAGCGGGGGCCCCTCGACTGGGACACAAACCCACGGGGTGCAGGGTGCTCCCAGCCCAGCTTGGCCTCGGGACTGCGGAGCATGGGGTCCTGTGTCTCCCCCAGCACCCATGACCCTGTGGTGAGCTGTGCTGAGTTTCAAGTGAACAAGAAACCCAGACCCACACCCAGTTCTTTGTGGGGCCTCCACCTACCTCCAAGGCAAGTGCTCAGCTACTCTTTTTCTGAATACGGCTTTCCCTGTGTCTCCTGTGTTTTAGTAAAGCCTTTCTTTTTCAGGCACACCCGGGGGGAGTAGTAGTTGGGCCCGCGACTCCAGCCCAGCGCAGCCCACACACATTCCAGGGACCTGGGTTCATGTCCCGGGGCTGGGGGAACAACCAAGATGAGCAACCAAATAAAAACGTCTCTTCCTCCTGTCGCTGCCTGCCTGCCTGCTCACCTTCATTCCTGCACCACCTTTCCTTCAAGATAAATAAACAAATAAAAACCTTTGTTTTCCGCTGCTTCCAAGGAGGTTTGTAATTTCCCTCTCTATTTCCTCTCTGATGACGTCTTTATCCAGGAATGTGCTTCTCAGTGATCAAGGAATCAAGCGTTTGGTGGCCATCGACGGTGACTAATTCTCTGTGTCTCCTCTTTTCGTAACTTGCTGAGATTCAAAGGTTGGGTGAGCATAAGAGAGAATGCTGTTGGTGAGATTAGAGACAATGTATCTGTTTCGGTTTCGGGAGGTCGCATACTCATGTGGGTACGTGTAGGATGGGACTTTGTGCTTTCAGGACACTTTATTCCAAAGTAATTTTAGAGTCACGGTCTTATAAAAACAGCAGTGCGTCCTGCAGGGCCCCGTCCCCGCTGCCTTCAGTGACAGCCCCACGTCGTCATGGCACAGCTGGGGCAAGAGCAGGACGCGGCGCCCACAGGCGCTGTTGGAGCGCCACCGGTTTTCACCTACGCATCCCATCAGACGGTGTCACCCCTCACCGTTCTATCACCCCACAGATCCCTCCTGCCATCCCTTCAGACTCCCCTGGAGCTGGCTCTGTTTTGTTTTCAGAAGCTCTTTGTTTCATTTAGTTTACATCTCGGTTGTTCCCCGGTCCCGGGACACGAACCGGGGTCCCTGGCAGGTGGGTGGACAGTGCAGGCTCACGGCGGCCGGCAAAACCCCTGTCCACTGGGGTGCGCCTCCTGGCGTCGTGATCCTCTCCAGTCCCCACTTTCTTTGTCTGTGAACATTCTCTAATTCTCCAAGTCATCAGTTCTGAAATCAAATTTCCCCTCACTTTTGGGTCATTAAAAATGCATGTACAGATTCAGTGTGCAAGCAAATAGGAAACTTTTCTGTCTCCAGCACAAATGAGCCCTAAGTCAGTTCTCAAAGTTCATCTTTCTCCGGATCGTTTTTTAATTTCTGTTTATATGAGTGGAAAATAAAATGCTTCCATTTTTCTTTTTACTTTTCTTCACCTCTTAATTCTGTGCCATACCTTCCTTCAACACTCGCCATCACTCCGCTTAGCTTAGATTCTGTAAAGACCCCAAACTGGGGCTTCTTTTTTATGCCTCTTTGTCCAGCTTTTTAACAAGAAAATCAGTAAGTCGGTTCACACTTAGCACTAACTGATGGACCTCATCCTCCTACTTTTACTTCACATGCTGTTTATTTCACATTGTTGTTTTCTTTTTTTCTGCATTTTTCCAATAGCTCTGTTTTGAAAATGAAAGCAACAAAGTATTGTTCAGATCACTCTTCATTCCTTTTTTGACCTCTCCACAAATCTAAACCCTTTTTGGTCCTTTTTACACATCTGACTTGTGCAGCGTGACTTTCCCTGTGACAGATGGTGTCCCTTGGGCCAGCCTGAGTCTGCCTGTCCCCACGTCATGCCCGAGGCTGGAACAGGGCCGAGGGCCGGCCCGTCGTCTGGGCCTGGGCTGAAGGGAACGTGAGGAGGCAGAGCACGGCCGACCAGGACAGAGGGGCCGGTGGCCCGCTGTGTGGACATGTCACACGCTCAACCGCCAGGCCACTCAGGGCCAAGTCTCGTGGACAGTCACGAAGCCGGGGACATCAGTGCAAAGCCAGAGGAGGGTGTTGGGGCCCCGGCGCTGTCTACCGAGGGGCAAGGGCACGGCCAGACACAGCTCGACGTTGGGTGCTGAGAGGTGTCCTTCTCCACACGAGCGGGTGTGTGCGAAGTGACTCCAAGGCCGGCGCCAGCACATGTCCCCAAGGCACGGGGACTCAGGGACGCGGAGTGGTAGCACAATTCCCTAACGGGATGGGACCTGCGTGCGCCGCCGCCCTCCCAGCAGGGCCGGGCCAGGAGCGCACTGGCCTCACCCCGTCTGCGGCCCTGCCAGCCGCGGGTCCTCCAACAGCCCGTAGTTGTGCCTCGGCCAGACAGAGGGCACCAGCATCCTGTCACCCCACGTCACCTCCCACAGCCCTGCGGTTCTCTATCCCGCTGTGCCGGTGGCTGTCGCTGTGGACAGTCCTGCCCGCTATGTGCACACATGACTGTGAGCTCTGCTGATATGGCCAGTATTGGGGGCAGCGAGGCAAATGGAAGTTTCCAGAAGGCCTGGGAAACAGAGGTGTTGGCGCCCCCTTAGGAGCCTCCTTGTTTCTCTTGCTTCCTCAGCCTCACGCTGTCCCTGAGGTCTGCGGGGCCGGCTGGGCGGTCACCTCCAGTGAGGAGGGGCTCCTGCGTCTGTCCTGTGGTGGCCCTGAGGCCCTCATGAGGCCAGATGACCCCAGTGTGCATGGCAGGCACCAACTGGTCTTGATCCTTTGAGAGAGGGGGAAAGAGCACTTTATTTTATCTGATTATTCTTCTTGGTTGCTCCCCGCAGACCCGGGACATGAGCCCAAGGCCTTGGGACGGAAGTGGACTGCGCCCGACCACGCTCCGCCGGCGAGCACCAGGCAGGCACCCGTTTTATGCCTTTTACAATGGTCGCCACGTCAGGTGCTAAGTACAGAAACGGCGGCAGGGGAGTGAAGTGCCAAAAATAGTTCAGGCAGAGGAAAAATTCCTTGAAACTCAAACTAACAAAACCTACTCAAGAATAAATTATACGAATGGCCCATACATTTAATAAACCGAAGTTAATAAAATGTAGCTAAAAACCTTCAAAGAAAACTCTGGTGATGCCACCATGTTGAACAGAGAAATAGCACCAATTTTAAATAAAATTTTCTAAAACATAAAGGAGGGAAAAATATTTCCCATTCATTTTACAAGAGGCCCACATCATCCCGGGAACAACATGACACAGCAGCGTTATCGTAAAGACAAAGTTAAAGCCATATCTTTCATGAACATAGATGCGAAAACCTCCATCAAAGCAGCTAATCAAATCAATGATAATGAAAGGATAGTGTGACACACGCGACGGGGCTCTTCCTCACGTGAAGCAGGCCTGTTTGCGCTAGAAAAGCTAAACAGAGCCTGGCATCGCATCGACAAGCTGAAGAAGGAAAACTATAGAAGCATCTCAGCAGATCCACAGAGAAACGTCAGACAGGACTCAATACCCACTCGCCAGACGGCAGCTGGAAGGCTCCCCCTGCAGATGAGGAAGGACTTCCCCCAAAGCGGGCAGCGGGTGTCATCCTGCTTGTGACAGATTCTTCCCCTGATATAAAGGACAGATAAGCTCGCTTCCCCTGCGTCTGCTCAGGGCGCACTGGGCACCCCAGCGAGGGGAGCGAGGAGGAAAAGCACACAGGTTGGACAGGCAGTTGGCGTTCTCTGTACTCGCAGAGGACTGATTGTCTCTGTACTCGCAGAGGATTGATTGTCTCTGCAAATAAACTTGAAGAATTTAACCCCCAGAAGTTTGCAAAACTAATAAAGGAGTTTAGCAAGAATTTAAGATACAAATATACAGTCATGTTTCTATATCTAGCAGGGAATAATTTAGAATTAAATTTTAGAAATAAGGCATTTACAATAAATAGCATCAGGAAAAAAAACGAGGGCGCACATGAAATATACATGGAGCACATTCAATTTAAATCATCCAGAATCTGTGCGCTCGAAATCCCCGAAGCAGTGATAGAAACTGAGAGGTGAAAGAAAACCTAAATAATTTAAAAGCTGTCTCTCATGCTAGATGGAAAGCTTACTCGGAACAGATCATAGAACAAAATAGAAAACCTAAAACTATAAAACTTTTCTAAGAAAGCTTAGGGAAAAATACCCTGTGACCTTGGATTAGGCAGAGATTACTTACATATAACATAAAAGCATTGTTAATCAAAGGAAAATGATTATGTTTCATAAAAACTAGAACTTTACTATTTGAAGGACCCTGTTATGTGGTGAAAATACCACCTGCCGTGGACGGCATTGTGTGCAAAGCGTCTAGCTGATAAAGATTTGTATACAGGGTAATATAAAGGACTCTACAAAGTCAGTAAGAAAACCACCCAAAATTTTTTAATGAATGAAATGTTTCAGCTGACACTTCACCAAAGATGAGTGAAAGACATGTGTTCAGCATCCTTGGTCCTTTGGGAAATGCCAGTGAGAACCAACCACCGAGCAGATGCCAAGAACAGACAAGGATTAGGCACGGCTGGCGCGCTCACACGACGCTGGTGAGAATGCCAGGTGTGACAGCCGTGTGGACACCAGTCTGCAGCTTCTTGTCGAGTTAAACCCATGTTTACTCCAAGACCAGGTAACTCTCCGACAGCGGCAGGAAGCACAAGCTCTGCTGTCCAGCCCCGCGGTCACTGTCCTTCGTTGCCTGACGACCCAGGTCATGAAAAATGTTTTTTCAAATATTTTGTGCGTGAGTTTTAGGAACATTTCCTTGTGGACTAGTAGACCCACCTCGTGTTAGTCCCCCCGCACTGGCAGCTGGAATCTCTCCCTTGTCTTTCACTTTTGAAAGATGTTTTTGTTGATACAGCAATCTGGCTTACAGGTGTTTTATTTAAAATACTTGAAGATGCCACTGCATCGTCTTCTCTCTTGCGTCGTTTCTGATGTGAAGTTTGCTTTTTTATCTTTTCTCTTATGTGTGTGGTGTCTCTTTTCCTCCATTTCCCCAGCAGTTTGAATGTACTTGTGTAGACTGTGCTTGTAGTTGGTGTGACTGTTTTTACTTGAAGACTTTACCCTCTTTGGGTCTCTACATTGGAACTTAGTGCTTTTCATTAATTCCAGACGTTCTTGGATATTAACTCCAAGTGTCTCTTATACGTGTCCCATTTTTTAAAAAGATTCCACATCCACTTTTCCCCAGGACTCTGATTGCCCGTATGCTATCGTGTTTGATACTTTTCCAAATTTCCTGGGTGCTCTGAGGCTGTGTGTGTGTGAGAGAGAGAGAGAGACAGAGAGACAGAGAGAGATGGAGAGATGGAGAGAGAGAGAGAGAGAGAGACAGAGAGAGATATTTTATTTCTGTGTGTGTTTCCACTTGGGTCATTTCTGCCCACCTGTCTTCAAGTTCACCGTTCTTTCCTCACCTTTGTAGATTTCCAACGAGCGTGTAGGGGGCCCCTTCCCACCTCACCTTCGTGCACTTCCACTCACTGCATCTGCAGCAGGGAGTGGAGACGGTGCAGCCTTCTCTTCGCACACGGTCTTCGCTGCAACTTCACCGTCTAGACCGACAGCTCAGCCACTCCGGGACCCCGGGCCCCCCACGTCAGGGCAGCTCTGGAGGCCACGTGAGAATGTGTGTGCTGGGCAAACAAGAGGCCTCGGCAGCGCAGATTCTTGATGAGAAGGCGAAGTGGCTCAGCCGCTTTGGAGATAGGAAGGTTCTTCAAAAAGTAAACACCGACTCATCACAGCACCCGGCAAGCCTGGGTCAGGTATCCGGGCAGATACCTGAAAGGACCCACACAGATGTGTGCACCCTCATTCACAGCAGCACTGCTCACAACAGCCAAAAGGTGGAGACAGCCCAGGTGTGAGTCACAGGTGATGGATGACGAATGTGGTCCATGAATCAGCGGCTTGTCATTCAGGGACTAGTCAGCCTTAAAAAGGAAGGACATCCTGACAACGCTATGACAGCAGTGAACCTTGAGTGCGCGAGGCTGGGTGAAATCAGCCAGGCAGAAAAGGACACAGGAGAGCGTGACGGCTGCGCCCCTGGTCACCCAGCTCCAGATGCGCGGCCCGCGTTGCCGCTCGTCTCACACGTCGATGCCTTTCTGGCCGAGGACACAGCCGTGTCGGGCACGTTCCGCTTCTCTGAGGTCTGGATGTCCCCGAGCGCAGGCCCCACCTCTGTCCGTGAGGACGTTGAGCCGTGGGCCTGCTCCCGTGTGGCTGGTGGGAGTGTAAACGCACACACTGTCTGAAATCCTGTTGCTGGTTTCTCCTAAAACCGCACGTGCGCGAGCCCTGCGTCAGAAATCAACACCAGCGGCGACCGTGCATCACACGCCACACGGCCACACGACATCGTGAAGGAAGTGTGGCCCGAACAGACGACCCAGACACCCCAGGTCATCCGCTCGCTGCGTGTAAAGGTTAGAAGCAGCCAAAGCGGACGGGTGTGGCTGCCTGCACGCGCCTCCCTCCCCTGTCACAGAATGTTGAATTACGACAATGCCATTTAAAATTCAATCAAATGAAAAGGCTTAGAAACAGAGAGCAAAACTAAGCTCTAATGAGGTAACTCAGCAGAGTAATTCTGAGGGGAATTAAACCGGGAGAGGAGCGAGGGAATCTCCTAGTGATAGTCTGGATCTTGCCCTCCGGGCAGGCTGACCGTCTCTCAAAACAGAAAGAAACAGGACGGGGCTTTCTGGGTCCCCTCCACGGACGGGCCCAGGGCCACTCACTGCCCGGTGGCCCTGCACTCCAGACGCCCTGATTCATCAAAAATGGCACGAAATGGACAGTCAGGAAACCTGAAAACAAACGGCCCTGTCCCGTTTGAAACAGGACGCTGGTCAGCCTCCCTAGGGGTTGCGTCCACAGATGCCCTGCCTTTATAAAAATGCATGCCACACACATTTATGATTTTGAGCTTTTCTGTCATACTTTACTTAAAAGTTGACCTAAAATCCATATCCTTTCAAGCTTGTCTGTGGACACTTAGGAAACTTCGCCTGGAGGCGGAAGCGTGCAGAAGTGAAGCAACGGGAGTGACCAGGCCCTGTGAGAGCAGGGGCCAGTGACCAGGCCCTGTGAGAGCAGGGGCCAGTGACCAGGACCTGTGAGAGCAGGGGCCAGTGACCAGGACCTGTGAGAGCAGGGGCCAGTGACCAGGACCTGTGAGAGCAGGGGCCAGTGACCAGGACCTATGAGAGCAGGGGCGAGTGATCAGGCCCTGTGAGAGCAGGGGTGAGTGGCCAGGCCCGTGAGAGCAGGGGCCAGTGACCAGGACCTGTGAGAGCAGGGGCCAGTGGCCAGGCCCTGTGAGAGCAGGAGTTGATTGCCACTTGTTTTTGCCACCTGCTGAAATGCGCGACCTGGGGCACCTGGCTGCCTGGCCCGACAGCGGCGGGATCAAGCTGTCGGTCACCACCCCCTGCTGGCCACCCGCAGCAAGTGCAGGCTGGGATGGGCAGGGAGGTTAGGGCTGGATTCTGCGCATCCTCCGGTGGTAACGGGCAGCTCGGCGTGGGCGGTCAGCTCCTGCACCTCCCAACAGGGGACAGCAGCTAAGCAGGCTGCTCCTGGACCCCAGGAGAGCTCCAGAGCAGAGTCCCCACCAGGGACACACGACCGAGCCCTCGTCCCATGAGAGAGCTCTCTGCTTTCTTCCCTGAGGCGTCTCCGGGGCCCAGGCCCCTGGGCCTGGCTGTTTGATGTCCAGGAGCAGGTGCCTTCACCAGGTGTCTCCCAGGTGTTGTGGGGACCCAGCCCCTTGACCCTGGAAGTGCACCTCCCTTGCAGATGACTGCCCACCTGCTTGACCCTGGACCCTGACGGCGCTTTCCCTCTCTCCAGACGGCCCGGGCTGGCCGTGGGGGACCCGCCTCCCCTCCCGTCCCCTTCGAAATCTCCTGCCGACAGGAAGCACGACGCGGTGGTCACGCCAGCGCTGCAGCAGCACAGGAAAGGAAGCGCTGAGTCAGTCGGACATCGAAGGAGGGGCGGGTCAAGGGGAAAAGCTTTCTGTGTTAAACGAAGACCCTGCTGCTCGGACTTGCATTGAAAGCGTTTGAACCGTGGTCAACGGCCTAGCAGACACGGCGTGCACACCGCGCAGTGCTGAGTGTTTTCTCGCGGTTCTGCCCTGGCAGACCCTTTCGTCTCGCCAAACGGGCACTGCCCCCTCACGCCCCCAGGCCACGCACCCGCTTCCCACGTGGCTCTGCTGTGACCACCTCCAGACACGCGGGTCGTGCAGGGGGTCTCTGGGGACCGGCTGTCAGGGGGCCGTCTGTGTGCAGAGAGGAGGCGGGCAGGGTCTGCCGGACGGTGTGGCGTCTGCCTCTGTCCAGAGCCTCTTCCACCCTCCTCCCCTCCGGTGGGACTGCCCGTCCCCGTCCTGCCCCTGCCGCGGCGCCTTCCTCTCGTGTCCTCCTCTCCCGCCCTCCACGGCAGAGCTGGGCAGACAACTCAAGGAGCAATGTGTCGTTCCCCACCCTCTGCCAGGAAGGGCCAGCTGGGCGGCCTGGACGCAGCCCCGGCTCCTTGGCTCTGTGCTTCCAAGGCTGACACCCAGGTCCCTAGTCCCAAGCCCTCCCGCCAGGAGGAAGGGTCCTGAGCCAACACCTGACAAGGAGAAGGAAGCTTCTGAAGGCGGGGAAGGCAGCCAGAGCAAGCCTGGTCCTGGGGGTGTCAGGTGGGGCCTCTGCTGGGTCACCAGGGCTCCAGACAGAAGGGCCCGGTTCCCGAGACGCCTGAAGCCCCAGGGTCTGCACAGCCCAAGGGAGGACCAGGGTCCGCGTGGGTACATGAGGCTGAATGGTGTCGCCAAAGACGATCAAGTCGATCCCAGTGCTGGGAATGTGACCTTATTTGCAGAGGTCATTAGCTCTGAGGTCACCTGGAGGAGGTGCCCAGTGCCCCCTGCCACGCGACGGAGGCATTGCATTGAAGGACCAGGCACCAGAGCCACCAGGAGCAGGCTCCGGGCTCCGGGACACCAGGCTCCCTCGGGGTGGGGCACCGTGCGGCGCTGGCCCCGGACACTACTGCACAGGGCCCTCCCACCGTCCTGGGAGCGGCGGCTGACGGCTGACGGCTTCAGACCGCGTGGGCTGCGTGCCCCGCGTCTAACGGCTCCGCTCGTGGCAGACG
This sequence comes from Solenodon paradoxus, assembly GCA_004363575.1. NCBI lineage: Eukaryota > Metazoa > Chordata > Mammalia > Eulipotyphla > Solenodontidae > Solenodon > Solenodon paradoxus. Next base: position 18,361 of record RJWH01008515.1, read on the forward strand.
AACCCAGGATCAGCCTCCACGCACACCTGGCTGCTGTTAGACACCGAGCTCAGGAAAAGGAGGGGCGGGCCGGCCCCGAAACCTACCACGCGTCGGGCACCAGCCAAGAGCTGGGACAGATGAGGAGGCCGCAAGGGCTCCTTCCCAACCCCTTCTTAGCCCTTGGTGTTCTTATTCTGTCTCTAATGCTGTCCCAGGTCAGAGCTGGCTTGTCCTCCCGCGCGGCAGCGATGAGACCAGGCATTCTGGTGGCAGCCTGTCAGCGCAGCCTCGGGGTCTTCTCGCAACTCGCCTCCAGGACCGGATCCCGCCGGGCAGTCCGGGGACGGTGACAAACGCTGAGCGTGCTGAGGGCCCGTGCCAAGGAGACCTGTGACCGCTGCTGGACCCTCGCCAGAGGTGATTCTGGCACCCGTGGCCACGCTGGGCGACAGAAATAGTCACACCAGTGAGAAGCAGCGGCCAGGACTGACCTCCTGCCCCGCACAGGAGAAAGCAGGCCCCAGTGCGCATATCTGGCACAGTGATGACCGTGGGGGCCGGTGTCGGCCCCCCAGGCCTTGGAGACACGGCGGGCGTGGCTGTGCGGTGCCCCCGTGGGGCACTGCATCCCCTTTGTCTGCCCGGGGACCCCAGAACTGGGGTGGGTAGCCAAGGGCACAGTGGGACCCTCGGGCCAGGCCAGCAGGTCAGAGGGGAGCAGGAGGAGGCCTCTGCCATGTGGAGCTGGAGTGACCACAGACACATCACAGGGCAGAGCCAAGACTGCAGGTCATTTTCGGAACAGAGACGCGATCGGTGCCGAGGTGAAGGGAGGGGTGACTGTGAGCCTCGTCTACGCCCGGCTGTGTGACGCTGCGTCAGGTGGAACCAGGCCCGTCGGGGACCGTCCTCCAGAGCGGAGCAGTTATGGGCCGCGGGGCTTTGGGTGGGTTTCGCTATAATTGAGGTATAAATGGCATCATGTCCCTCAAGGACACAACACGGAGACTCAAGATGTGTCTCCCTGCTACTGAAGATCGCCACAGCAATTCTGGTGGGCGCCCGTCCCCACACGCAGCAACGAGCTGACGCCACTCTCAGCGGGTCCAGTCTGCCCCGCTCCAGCGTTCACGGGAACCCACGCCCTGTGACATCACAGGCCCACTTAATTGACAAGCGGAAGCGTGTTCCTCGTGGCCCCTTTCATCCCCTGCCGCCCGCCACGCTGTCCTCACCCCCAGCCACTGCCCGGTCCTGCGTGGGCCACGGGGGACGTCTGGTCGGCTTGGGGTCTGTTTAGAGTCCACCTGTGAGTGAGATCGCAGTATCCGTCTTTCCCTGGCCGACCCCCCGACTGAGCTGCATGCCCTCCCGCCCCTGCCCGGGGCCGAGTGGAATCCACGGGGCAGACGCCACGGGCAGCCCCACATGCCTGTGACAGGGCCCACCGCTCACGGCTGGTCTTAGTGAAAAGTAAAACTGCAGGAAAACCGGCCCTGGACACGGCGCTGGTCTCCGAGCACGGGCTCCACAAGGGCGCCAGGCTTGAAGGAAGATGACAGGTCACCGGACACCCCGGCTGGTTGGAAGAAGCTTCTGGGCTGGGTCACTGCTCAGGTCAAGATCGGGGACAGCTGGCTCCAAAGTGCACGGCCCCCAGGCCTGAGTCAGCACATCCATGAGCTGGGGTCTGTGATTCCTGCAGGGCAGCTGTCCCCCCACACTCACTGGACGTGGTGGGTAGGCCAAGCCCAGAACAGGCCACGCAAAGAGCTATTCCCGCTCCCCAGGGCCGGCCGGGCCTTATCCGGCAGGAAGGGCCCGCCTGCGGCGCTGGCATCTGCAGTCGCCCCCACACAGCTGTCGGTGGGGGAGATCAGTTTCCAGAGTGGAGTCGGCAACGGGGACAAGAGCGGCTCCAGGAGCAGCAGCCGCCTCGGAGAGCACCCTCGTGTTCTTGCGTGTGGCTTCGCGGCTGGGTGTGAGACTCCACCGGGCACCCCGGCCTGACAGAGCCGGGCAACAGAGCCCACCCCGCTCGGTGAGCACAAGGGCCGCGCACCCACGTGCCCCGGGCCCGCCGAGTCGCTGGTGTTCGTTCCGGGCTTAGACCTGCCATGTGCAGGACTTAAACAGGACCACCCGGAGCTGACCAGCGAGGCAAAACAAATCCGCTTTCCAAATACGACCTCCTGTCAAAGTATTGACTAGATTTCACATGGTCCATTCCGGGAGGCTAGACTTCGAGTGTCTGCTCGTTTCCAGATGCCAAACGGGTCACGCTGCTTTGAGCAGGACTTTCTTGGGAGGAGAGGGACAGGCACAGCATCAGAGAAAAGGCCTGGGTGTGGGCAGCAGGGTTTGGGGACCTTTGAGGTGAGGGGTCAGCGGGCACTGGGCACCTTGCCTTTCCTGCGATAAGCAAGATAGGAGGTGGCCAGAGGCCTGCTGGACTGTGCCTAGCCTGTCTGTCCTCACACCAGCATGAATGACCCCCGCTGCCCGGGCGCCGGCATCTGTCGAGAGGGCAAGCTGCCCACGGGAACCCTGGCCTGGCCGGTCAGCAAGGAAAGCCGTCGCCGGCCCATGCAGAGCAGCTGTTCCCGGGTCTGGCGTCCCCGCGGTCTGGGTCAGCGGCAGTGGACTTCACGGGGGAGCCAGAGCTGACCAAGACCGCATTGCAGGCTCCTTCCCCCAGGACGTGGACGTGGGGCAGCTCCGAATGACCGTTCCTCCTGACCCTCACCTTTGCTTGAAGTGTGGGGTTTTGGTCCGTGGGTGTGGCTGTCTCAACTGGTTCCCAACAGCAAGCGGGCTCTCTGCTGGCCCCTGCGGAGCCCATCACAGTGTCAGAGCATAGCAGCTGCATTCCTGCAAGCTGGGGTCACATGGAGACAAGTGAAAGGACAAAAATTTGGCCTGAAATGGGGGCGGAGCCCACTGGACACTGGGGAAGAACACTGAGTGATGTGGCGGCGGGCAGGGCTTGTGGAAACATAAGAAATGGGGAGCCTATACATAGGAAGTCATTTTGCTGTGACTAATAATTACTACCAAAAAAAAAAAGTTAGGAAAAAAGTTTGGTCTGATCCAATCTCTCGGGCTTGATACTAAGAAAAAGAATCACTTTGTTAAGTGAGCATCAATAACTTTAAAACATTTTAGGAGCTTTAATAGAAATTTCAAGTTGCTTTCTAATCACAATTCACCCACATCAGCAGTCCAAGTGCTTTTGAAGGCCATTGCCAGCCCTAAGCGGAGCAGGCCACGCCGACGCTCCCTTGGGCCCGGCCGCCTGTCCTGTGCCTGACTCCCCACAGGCGGCGGCGATTTCCAAGACCCTTCACACGCTTCACACACGCGGGCACCTCCCCTGCCCGCCCGCAGCCTCAGACAGCAGCCGCGTCCGAGAGCCGCTCAGCTCGTCCAGTCCCGGAACGACGTGCTGGAGACGGCGTCCCGGCCGCTCCCGGGCTCTGACGGCCGGCGCCCCTCAGAGGCCCCCGGGACCCCGGCCCGTGGAGGTGCCGGGAGGGCTCACAGGCCCCCGAGTCCCCCACGGAGACGACTCGGGACAGCAGCTGGAGGAGGGCAGGACGGGGCGGGCAGGCGGGAGCCACGCGGCCTCTGCAGGCGCCTTCCCCCCGGCCCCGCTGTCCCCGGCGTCCCGGGTGCGGTCACGGGCTCGTCACAGCGCAGGTGGGTGGACCCGGGCGCTGTCGGGACACCCCATCCGCCCTCCCTCGGGCCCCGGGTCCGGGGGCAGCCCTCTCATCTCTGGGCTGCTGCCGCCTCCGGTCCAGCCTTAGTGCTGCCCAGGTCACCACGTCACCCACGGGGGACGCCTGCACCTCCCACGACTCCGAGTTTGCGGACTGTGGGCCGGGACTGGACAGAGACCAGTACCTCTGGTCGTCGGAGGGACCAAAATGAATAGTTTCTTAAATCACAGTGTCACACACGCGTCCTCATAGAAAACAGTGCTTGCTTGGGCGGGCTTCCTTTTAGCAAGTAAACTCAGCAGTATCGCAGGCATCGTTCTAGTGTCCCCTGGGCTTCTCCTCTCACAGCCCTCAGACTCACTTCCTCCTGTTTAAAGGGCGAGGCTGCCAGCTCTCCCCTTGTTTCACGAAAGGAGCTGGTCTTCTGGCTCTGGTTCCCAGTTTGGGGCCATTTCTGGGCGGGTGAGAGGCCATCCCCAGCCTCCGGCTTCTGTGTGCTTTCCACGGTGTTAGGGACCTGGCCCTCAGGTCGCATAGGCTCTGCTGGAAAGAGAAGAATATTTCTAGCACGTCTTCAAGTTTGCTGTTGCCACACAGAAATCCTGTTCTGGTCATCGCACCTGCCGTCCTGCTGAGCGTGGGCTGCGGGTTCGCGCCGGGCGGACGGCAGCGGGCAGTGACGAGACTGGACGTGCCAGCATGCTTGCAGGGGTGGCGGTGGCCTCCTGATCGGACAGCTCTCCTGTTGTGAAGGCCGCATTTTTTAATTTTTATTGTAGGAATTATTCTACGCATTAAAATAACTTCCTGTGCACAGGTTCCCCGTTTCTTAGATGTATGTCCACACACCCCGCCCTCCACCATGTCACCAGTGTCCTTCCCCAGTGTCCAGTGGGCTCCGCCACCCTGTGCCCCCGCCCGCCCCGTTCCCTGGTGATCACCTCAGTTTTGTTGCAGATGTTCCAGGGTTGGCTTCGTTTCACCTGTTCCTTTCTTTTGTCTGTTCTCATTCCACCTGTGAGCGAGGTCATCTGGTCTCTTTCTTCTGTTGACTTGTTTCACGGAGCATCGTCCCCTCTAGTTCCATCCATGTTGATGCACATGACAGAGTGTCATCTCTTCTCAGGGCTGTGCAGTGTCCACTGTGTGTGGACCACGTCTTCTTCATCCATCACCTGACGGGGGGCACTCGGGGGGTTTCCATTCTCAGCTGTGTGCACAGGCTGCAGGAGACACGGGGCGCACAGGTCTCTGTGGACGGGGCTTCTGTATCTTTTGAATAAATACCCAGAAGTGGAGTGACAGGATCCTATGGGATTTTCGTCTTCAGTTTTTTGAGGAATCTCCACACTGTCTGCACCCCTGCACTGTGGCTGTGTGCACCCCACCCACAGTGCAGAAGTGCCCCCTTTTGTCAAAGCCTTATTTGTAAAAAAGAAACATGTGCCGGAGTAACGGGGATGGCGTGTCATGGCCTGGATTGAATCTGAAGCGGCCCTGAGGAAAAGCGTCCTCTTGTGCAGTTGAGGACGGTCTTGTTTATTGACACGCACTTGGCTGCTGCTGCGGAGAAATGGAAACCTAAACAGAAGCTGGACGTGACCGTGTGAGCCAGACATCCAAACACATGCCTCTGTGCGGCCCATTCAGATGCGGCCGCGTCGCTGGCGGGAGGCGCTCAGCAACTCAGCACGGCCCGTGGCTCTCGGGACACGGGTCCCTGGTCGCACGAGTGTCCCCGGTAACGTCTCCGCGTCGGCCTGCACCACGGCACGGCCCGTCCTCACCTCTGTCGTGGCCGCCTTTCCACTTGTCTGGACATTTGAGACGTGCTGCCAGCTGCCGGCCGCGACGATCACATCTTAGCTGGACTTCTAAAAACGTTTCCAAATGCTCTTCCAGGGCAGGGGCCTTCTGACGCCTCCAGTTCTGTGACTCTGCGCCTGAACACACGGTGGCGAGCAGAGCGCGGGGCCGTGAACCCGCCAGCGCGCCACGCCCTGCTCTGACCTCACACTGACGCCGCCTCAGCTTTCCGGGCAGCTGATTTAAGGGAAATCTTTAAATAGCGGCAGCTGCTGCTTTCCCAAAGACATCGTGGGAAAACGTCTACTCTGTCCCCGTCGCCTGGGAGATTTCGCTGAGAACGCTCTGTGTGACATGCTGAACCTTAGTCCCCTCCATCAGTGTGTCACACGCTCAGAAGCTGGTCTTTTCTACACATGGAAAAGCGGAACACACGCATGGCCAGTGGCCAGACCATGGATGAAAACAGAACCCTGACCCGCAGCCGGCAGCTGCCTGCTGGGAAGCCAGCCCTTCTCCACAGCAGACGACCCGCGGCCTGACGGCAGGTGGCCTGCCTGCCCTGCTCCCAGCTCTGAGCCACGACCTGCTGTCCTCAGGGGCGGTGTTTGCTTAGCTCCAGAACATTCCTTCCACCACGCAGGGCCCGCACACCCAGAGGCGGCGAAGCCGGCAGCGCTGTCCATGCAAGGGCACCGCGGTCACTCACGTGTGGGCCACCCAGGCCATCGAGCCTTCGCTCAGGCCCTGGGTGTGTGTGCTGGCATCATGCAAATGTGCACCTAGGGCCACATCGAAGATCCAGCTCTTAGGTGACCCCGGTGGCTGTGAGGTTTTCCCTGAGTGTTTTACAGGGTCTCCAGCTCCCAAAGTTCTTTCCAACCCCAACTGGGCCTCCAAGCAGAAGCTGCTTCCTGCCCTGTGCCAGGGGCCCCCTCCGTCACATGGTTCTGAGTGACGGGGTCTGTGAGTGGGGCCACACAGAGGGGCGCATGTGAGCACCCCTGCGGGGAGGCCCTGCCTGTGACCTGCGCCCGCTGCCAGTCCTGGGCTTCACCAGGCCCGCGGCTCCCCGAGGTGGGCCTGCTCCACCACCTGACTCCGTCACCCCTCTGTCACTTCACTGCAGACGAGCTGAGCGCAGGCTGTGCATGGGGACCTCTCACGCATGTAAACGCTCCTTCGGTGGGGAATCGCCGTCCCCCGAGTCACGCACAGCCGCTGCGGTGAGTTCACCGAGGCATCTCAGCCGTCTGAGACCACCAAGGGCCTGCCTGACTGGCTTCGGGGCTGCAGGCCCCAAATCTGCAGCTGACATTTGGTGAGAGTGTGCGTTTTCTGAGATATGGTTTTGGTCAAGGACAATATTTTAAGAAGTAAAATCCTGACTCTCCTATCAAATGTGAAATGAACACGTCAAAGATTCTGTTTAATTCAGTAACGAAGGAGGAACCAGTTAGCGCTGAAGAGGAATTTAAAGACCCCAGAGAAGAGTGAAAACTTCACGTTCACAGTAACCCGAGGGCACTGCCGGAGCCGCGGGGCAGGCGGGCTGGGTGGGGTCCGCCTGCCTCGCAGGAAACACGGCTTTGCTCTGGGCTTTCCTGTGCATGACCCGGAGGAGTTCGCCAGCAGCTCAAAGCCAGTAGCAGGTGGGGAGAACCCACCTGATGGCTGATGGAGACAGGACACCCACTAACCCTGTCTGGAAAGTTTCCCGCGGTCTCCTCCACGAGGATTTACTTCTGCTCTCAGAGCGACGCTGGCGCCCGTGGGTCCTGCTCACTTTCACGGGTGCCTAGGAGCAGCCGTGTGTTTGTACGTGAGGACCCCTTTCTTCCCCGTTTCTCACGAGGACCATGAAGTGAAGACACGCAAACATTCCTTCCAGAGCCTCGCGCTCCAGAGGTGACAGAGAGAGGCCCTGAGCACTGTCGACCGAGGGGACCGGGCCACCCAGGCGTGAGCGTCACTTCACAGCCTCTTCCAGGGTCAGGGAGCTAAAACCCAGACAGAGTCTGCCGTCCCGTTTCCCGTCCTTCATCACAGCTCCCTGATGCTTGGAACCAGACGCAGGCGCCCCAGAGGTCAAAGAGAATGTCACAACGGTGCAAAAACCTTTGTATGTGATCGGGAAGAAAAGGAAGCTCTCTTCCTCTTCTCATCAGAGGCTCAGTCTCCCCAAAGCTGGCCGGACAGACCCTTCCCCAGATGTCCAGAGCAGGCTTCAGCCAGTGCGTCCCGTCCCCGGTGTGTGGCGTGAACCGTCGAGGCCCTGAGGGTGTCGGGAGATGTAGTCACACTTACCTTAAATAGTGACGGCCACTCAGACACAGGGTCATCCCGGGGACACCCGTGAGCACAGGCCTCATCAGGCACGACTACGTCACTGCGTCGACCTTACTCCCCGACCTGCCTGGCGTTAAAGTGTCTGCTCCACCAGCCCGACGAGGCCTCGGCGGGAGGATTCCCTGAGCCCACACATCTTGGCTTCTCCAGCCGGGCCCTAGGTGACGAGGCAGATTCCCAAGAGGAAAGCGGCAGAGGTTTGGGGAGGAATGAGAGGCGTGCAGGGCCTCTCACCGGAACAGCACAGCGGGAAGCCAGGCCACCACTCATCCGGCACCTTCAGGAAACACCACATTTTGAGAGAGGGGACAGGACCCCGGACTTCGTGTCCCCACACGGCGATGGTGGGAGGGCAGGCGCCGGTGGCGGGGGAGCTCAGGCTCACTATCAGGTCCCCGCTGCTGGCTCCGGCTGTCAGGATGCAGGGGCTCTGCCACCCTCTGTCCTTCTGGGGGGGACAGGGCTTTACAAATCCGTGTCCTGCTTTGCGGCAAGTGGGGAGGGCAGAGAGGGGTCCCGTGCCTGCTTCTCCTCCATATCTCTGCTCCGAGAGGCGCTCTTGCCGTCAGCAGGTGCATCTTCCCACATCTGCTTTGAAAGTTGCCGTTTCCACACAGTCAGTATAACAACAGATGACCTCCTTGGCGAGGCAGGGGTCCTCTGACACCCAAGGGTGCTCACAGGGCCCAGGAGGGAAAGAGTCTGAAGCCACTGCTTGAGGACAAAGCTACCTTTTTCTTCGCAAAAAGCCCACAGGAGCACACGCTGGCCCCGTCCCAGGTTGCTTGTGTGCCTGCATCTCGCTCACACGGCCGCGGGGGGGACGCGCAGACCGGCCGCATCGTCACAAGCCCTCCACGGCCACGCACCCTGAATGTGGACAAATGGACAGGGCCCAGGGGAGCCTCTTGCCAGCAGAGGGTAAGAAGCCCGATCGTCACGTCTGCCTGGTGACCCAGACTTCAACCTTCTGTCACTCTGCGTTTCTCGTGTCCAAAGTCACCCACCAGCTGAGGCCACTGGATCTGTCTCCAGGATGGCGGTGTGACCCCAGCGTTTGAAAAGTGCCTTCAAGCCGACAACGGAAAGCGGAACTGCTGCGGCGGCAAAGCGGTCACCAGAATCACACCTCAACTCACAAACACGTTTCGTAGCCAAAACGTTAGCGCAGGCAACATCGGCTGATCTGGGGCGAAACCCGTTTTTGCTTAATGAAAGCGGATCCAAGCTGTCTTTCGTTTCACTCAGCGCTGCCCGGTCGGGGCGGCTGGTTTTAATAATGAGAGTTCAGACTCAAGCAGTCTCGTTCACCAAGCATTGGCCTAATTTGTAAACTTGAGTTCTTCCAATTTTTCTAAGCATGGCTTAGATTTTGTAGAAGTGATGCTTTCAACAGTGCAGTGAAAGAAAACTTGCCAGTCAATGAAGCTCAATTTTCTTATTTTGTCAAAATTTCAGGGACATTCCAGTTATCTAAGAGCCTGCCTGTGTCTGTTGGCCAGTCAAGCAGAAACTTCACTTCAGGGACGTAATGTGACTGGTGAATTCCCTCCAGAGCGAGGACACCCTGCCACACAGGGGAGTGTCCTCTCTGGTGACAGGAGGCCTCAGAGCTGAGTGGAGACGCTACAGTCGGACACACCTGGAAAGACTGTGGTCACCCCCATGGACATTTCTGACCACAGATGACCCCAGGGACAGCCACAAAGTGCTGAAATGAATGCGGAGATGGACGCACACCTGCTGGTGTCCAGGGATGCAGGTGCATTCCTACCACTTTTCTACATCAGAGCTGGAAGGGCAGTTCCTTGCTTATCTTCCCTTTTTCCAGACTTGGCTGTGTCCTCGGAGTCCCCAGGAGTCAGATTTGTCCTCTAGGCCTCAGGTGAGGCACTGCCGACAGGCAGCCCCTGGCATGTCCTCTCGGCGGTGAGGCCCGAGGTCCCTGCCTGCTCTCTCCTCTCCCCCACACGCACGGTCTGCATCACACAGACAGATGACGTCCCTCCTGCTCACCAGCCACCCCAGCACCCGGCACAACGTCAGGTCCTGTTAGATGCCCCAGCGGCGTGGGCCAAGCGTTCTGAGAAGGCACCGTCGCCAGCCCTCCTGGAAGGGGCGCGAAGTGCCACTGGCAACTGGGCCGTCCACGGTCTGGAGGATAAGCTGCGCCACCTCCGTGACTCAGCTCTGAAGTCCCTGGGAGCCTCGGCCTGGAGGCCTGTCCTGATCCCCTCAGGCCCTGAGCCTCTAGGCCTTCTGGAAATGTCAGGGACAGGTGGGAGAGCAAGGCCAGCGATCTGGTGCCCAGGCAGCAACCAGGGCCTGGTCCGAGAAGGTGTCCTGGAAGGTCTCTGCCACCGACATACAGGCTCATGCAGGGCTGACGGCAGGATGGTCATCACACGGAGAGGGGAGTGACCTACCTGGTCAGCGGGGAAGAGGACGGGCCACCAACCCAGGCCTGGGCCCAAGCTGCCTCCCGTCTGCCCACAAGACCCGGCCCCGCCCCGGCCACCCACCTTCCTTGGTCTGGAACACGCACTGGAAATCAGGGCAGCGTTGGGACGGACAGCGGTCTCAGTCCATAGCGGCTGCCTCCAAGGCTGAAGCCCTAAGCCCTCCACTCACTCACATGGCAGGAGGATGAGGCCGTGTGTGGACCTGGCTAATGACTCACCTGTCCTCCCAGGTGGCTGGGAGAGTGAGGGCGGGCTGCCTCCGCCTCTGGTGTTCTGGACACACTGGGGGACCTGCAGGTGGCCCCTGGGGGTCAGTCCTTACCCAGGGCAACGTTTTCTCCCTCTTATTCCGGGTGCCTAGGATCCGTGGGCGGTGTGGACCAGGCTGGACAGAAAGCATGCAAACGCAGGAGTTCTAAGTTTAACTTTTTTAATGTGTAAAAACGCAGCTTTAAAAAATTACTCATTCTTCCTTCAAAGCACGGCTTTCACAAAGTATGTTAAACGCTTCAAAAGGCTTTTGAAAGACTAGGAGTATCATCTTCAAGAAGCAATTTCCATTCAAATGTTATACAATCAACTGCTTAATGACTCTCTTTAAAATTTTTATCCTGTTTATTATTCCTAGTTAACAGCCTAAAAGTTAAGTTTAGTCTTGAAGTTTATTTAAGAAAACAATACTCAATTCATCAGAGGCAAGAAAGAAACCTGTAGTCCCCCTCTTGGGTCCATTAGAGGACCCACTCGGCACCCTGCTGGGGCCGCAGCTCCTCAGTGCCCTCCTGCTCCTCCCGCAGCCCTGCCCCCGCGGCCCTGCCCCTGCAGGCTCGCTCTACAGGACTGCGGTGGTCGGAGGCACACGCGAGAAAAGTGCTAGAACACTTTTCGAGGAGCCGACAGGAACACACATAAACAGCTCGGCAAATACTAGCACGACCTGCGGCTGGGAGGACGGCTCCGCGCCTGAGCTCCTCGCACGCCTGGCTAAAGCCGGCAGCCTCGCCGAGAAGGAAGATTATAAGCGATAACATGCCTCCAGCAGCACGTCAACCCCGTGCGTATCCTTCTCCAGTCACACTCCTTTAATGCGCTCGTTCAGAAAGCAGTTCGCACGGTGACAGCCAGCGTCACTTCTGTTTCTAAAACAGTTGGCTCTGTGTATATTGTAAAATTATGGGTCTACAGCGTGTTTCCACAAGAGAAAACAGCTACAAATGGGCCTGGAAGACGGTCTTTAGCTGCGGAGTCTGGGGACAGAC